>CAKAOI010029162.1:0-25136 GCA_916701655.1 Sebastiscus albofasciatus
TTTTTTTTTTTATGCACATAAATGCATTGAAACAGTAAAACAAAAAGTACATATGTGAACAAGCAAGGTAGAATTAAAAAGAAGAATGGGTGACTGGGAGTGGAGACTGGGCGCTGGAGTGCAAGCTGTCAAAAAGACTGTGACAGAGTGCTATTTCTGGATTTTAATATTGTTCAGTTCCCTCTGGTTCTCAGTGAACATCTTCAGTCTGTCTGTTGCTGAGTGACTGGGGGTTGGTGGGTGCGTGAGTGAGTGCATGCTGACACGTTGATGTCACCGACGAGACGTGGCATATTGAAAATACTATCCAGTTATACTGTCAATACTTCATTAAGGGAATAACTCAACATTTTGGGGAATATGCCTATTCGCTTTCATGCATGACCACTGGTCTGATACTGAAGATATCACAGCTTTATAACCCTCTTCATCCCTATCCGTCCATGCCATTTACAACATTCCTTTTTCCAGTCTTGCTTATCATAAAGTTGAAAACCATAAAATGAAAGCCAGATGATTCTACAGTATATCACGATAAATGTTTAATATGGAAAATCACGTAAAGTTGTCTCACAAATCGATCCACAACATTAAAATCACACGACGCGATTACATTACAGTGGCAGACCATAAATAAGATACACTGCATTGCCCTTGCGTCTCACATTAAATCTATCTTTTTATTTCCTAGAAGATGTGGGCTGCCCACAAAGCCCATCAGAGCAGAGTGGAGTGGTTTTCTCCTTCCACATACTCTCGTAGCCTGAGGGAGTGTCTATACCATCTCTTTTCACTCTCTGACTTTATATATACACACACGACTACTAGTCCTTCCCTCACATCACAGCACAACAGTTAATGTGCATCAGTGGTTCCCATCCTTTTGTTTCACATCCCCCCCACCTCCCTACAGAGTACCCCTTCATCAACACCACCCGTCATGTTCATCTCAGTTGACTTTAAAGTGGATGTTAAATCACACTACAGAAAAGTGTTACAATAATACATTAAATACTATAAAACTGTTACAATCATTTTTTATAGTAACAGTAGTAGTAGTAGTATAGTGTAGATGAATTTAGTTTAACTGTTTAAGTTTGGTCACGTTTGCATTCCTGCCACACTCAACAGCAGCTGGATGTTTCAACCAGTTATTCATTACTATTAGCTAACTATTTCAACCATTTATTCATTACTATTAGCTAACTATTTCAACCAGTTATTCATTACTGTTAGCTAACTATTTCAACCATTTATTCATTACTGTTAGCTAACTATTTCAACCATTTATCGAAATAGTTTTAGCTAACTATTTCAAGTGTTTATCCGAATATTCTAGCAAACTTTTTCAACCATTATCCATTACTTTTAGCTAACTATCGCAACCATTTATCCATTATTTTAGCTAACTATTTCAACTGTTTATCCAAATATTTAGTGAACTATTTCAACCATTTATTAATTACTTTTAGCTAACTATTTCAAGTGTTTATCCAAATATTCTAGCAAACTTTTTCAACCACTATCCATTACTTTTAGCTAACTATCGCAACCATTTATTCATTGCTTTTAGCTAACTATTTCAACTGTGTACGCATTACTTTCATCACACCAATTTGAAATCCAAACTGGATGCTTATTTTCCTCTAAAACACAGATTTGTGGAGTGGACATGTCTATTATTTTTAAATCAGTTGAGCTACTCCACAGTCTTTCCACAACTGTAGAGAGGTATCCCCTGGATAACTGGTTGGGAATAACCAATGCACACAATTTAAGTGTAATCACAGTATACAACAACAAAATATAGTTATTGGCAACATTACAGAGAACAGCCTTGCACACGAGAACTCAAGCTACCTTTTTTCCCCTCACTTTGTTAGACTGCGTGCTTGTCACTTGCAAGATAAAAATCCCTTCACCACATGCACCAGCTAAACTGTAGGCAAGACAGCGGGTCTTGGTGCCAGCGTGCCATGCTACACGCTGAGACAGTGGGTCTCTTTGTATGGCGAGCTTCTTTTCAGACAGGAGCAGGAGCTGCAGGAGCACTTACACTTGGTTGAAAACACCACAGCAAGGGGGGGGTTTACAGCTTGCATATACACAACAGCGCTTCCATCCTGGGGAGCGGGGTGGTGGCGGTGGTGGTGGTCACACGGAAGGGAAAGGGGTTATCGTCCAAGGGGAAACTTGTCACGCCAGAAATGTTCATACTATGAATAAATTTACATCAAATCAACACCGCCACTCACTGATGGAGCAGATATCCTCCTGAAGGAGATAGGTTTCATCGAGTGTCAGAGATAAAGATGAAAATCGGCAGTTGAGTGTAGACAGAACCAAAGCGTGCATCCGTCATTGTGTCCTTTTGATTTAGCTTAAGAAATATGATCAGTGGTGATGATGAGGGGAAAACTGGGCAATCACAAAGAGAGCCAACATTCAATCTAGGAGAGATAACAAAAGGGAGACGGAAGACAGCTCTGGATGGCAGGATGCCCCTGGGGCGGCTATGCTGTTATTATGTTGGAGGGGGCTGCTGAGCTGCGGTGTGGGGCAATTAGAGACCGGAGGATTGAGTGGGGGAGGGTCCAGGCACAACAACCCGTCCATGAAGGGAACAAACCTCCCGGATACAGCATTAAAAAAAAAAAGAAGAAAGAAACACACAGCAGATGATGGTGGATTTATGAATTGAAATAACAACCATCTGCTTATTTCCATGGAAATTTCTGCTTTCCTGTCATCAGTACAATCCAAAAATGAGTATCGAGCATGCTGAACTTTATGCTGCACTGGTTTGGATGATTTGACTGGCAAGTATGTGACAAACGGGCTGGTTTTTGGGGTAATGTGCGCAAGGCGAGCGCATGAATCATCTGTTGTTCTCGTCGAGAGCTACTGCAGACGCTGCGGTGAACACATTAGCCACGTCTATTATCTTTAACGTCACTCCGCTTTTTGGAAAAAGTCCTGACTGAAAAAACCACACAGAGTCCAGGAGGAGCGGTCCAGCTGGAGAACGGTGGGGACAAAAGAGGAAAAGTCAATCCCAGAGTATCGTTTCAGAGGTCCCTGGACCGCAGACAGAGGTCGAAGCCTTTACAGCTATTGTTTGTTGTCTTCCAAACGGGTAGATAACGGAAGTGAAAACAGATTGAGTTGCAACAGGGAATGTTTTTTTTTTTACAAGACACACAGCGCGACTGTTCCCTAAACTCTCACTTGGGTAACTTAAGCTTCCAAACTTCACCTCTGATGAGATTTCTATTGTCGCCTCTCATAATATTACAGATCTCCCAGTAAAGGAGGACACAATGGGCGGTGAAAGGAGACAGTAACACAAGCTCGGTGGTGTGAGATGTTTAACAGTTGGCATTGCCAAGTATCCTGAGCCCTCACAAACACACACTGTTTCCATGCCCTCTGGCCCTGAGCGACTCCGGCGGAGCAGGTGTCTGCCCACATTCTTTACATAAGCTCTTGTCAAACATGGCGCACGGCAACAAGGCCTCACAGCTGCAGCACAATGGAGTCACATTAAACTACAGCATGGCAGCCAGGCGTACACACTTCAAGCCGGAGTCAAGGTAACAGTCTCTGCAAGGTCAGCTTACCAAAACTTAAAAGTAAGCAGAACACAAAACCCAAATATATCGCATGATTGTCCATAGTTAATCACAATTAATCACACATTTATACTCTCAAAATGTACCTTAGAGGGAGATTTGTCAAGTATTTAATACTCTTATCAACATGGGAGTGGGTTAATATGCTTGCTTTATGCAAATATATGTTTTTATTTTATATTGGAAATAAATTAACAACACAAAACAATGACATATATTGTCCAGAAACCCTCACAGGTACTGCATTTAACATAAAACAATATGCTTAAATTATAACATGGTAAACTGAAGCCCAACAGGCAACAACAGCTGTCAGTGTGTCAGGGTGCTGACTTGACCCCAAACTACATGTGATTATCATAAAGTGTGCATATCTGTAAAGGGGACACTCGTGGGTACCCATAGAACACATTTTCATTTACATATCTTGAGGTCAGAGGTCAAGGGACCCCTTTGAAAATGGCCATGCCAGTTTTTCCTCACCAAAATTAAACGTTTAAACTTTGGAGAGTTATTTAGCCTCCATCATGACAATCGATTCCTTTTCTAGTTTCATAAGATACCAGCATCGTCACTCTAGCTTCAACACTGAGCCTACTACAGCTTTAAAAATCGCAGGTTGTGTTAAAGAAATTAGTGGCATTAACACGAATTTGCGTTATTTGTCGTGTTAACTTTGACAACCTTATGTTTATATAACAGCTTTGTTGTCGTAGGTTGATACACTGATGCTGAAGTGATCCATATTCACAGCTAGTGTTGAGGCTGTTGAGCCGACACAAAACAAACACTGCAAATATCCAGTTATCAGTTGTAAAAAAAAAAAAAAGAAACCCACAAAATCATACCTGAAACGCAAAATGCAGAGATGCAATTAAATAAATTGCCTGATGAACGTCTGTAGCACTTCCCGTACTTTCTTGTTGTGCCATAGTATGTAATTTCAACAAAATTACTATCCAGCTACAGGTATTATGCCAACACACAGCTTCCTTTGCCTAAATCTAAGGCAGGCCCCCGCAGTAAGTATTGTTGACCTGAGCCACGTTGGGGGAAGTAAAAAGTCCCTTATTGTTAAGCCAGAAAACCCCAATTTAGTTTGGCTATTAGAAACTTGAAAAAGAAAGATTCAATCTGTGTTGGCAATCATGTTATATTAAAGTAAAATATATTCTAAATGTTTGCATGTAAATAGAATAAAGCACTAATTACACATTTACTAAACATTAATAGAAATTTAATAAACTTTAGGTTAAGTGTTCTTTAAGGGTTTTATGAGTCATCTAATCAGCCAGGGTCAAATACCTAGAAGTGAGGATTATCTTATTTTCCATTTAGTCCCAGAGCCAACTTCATATTAGGCTACTTAAAAGCCTCTGTACTTTGATCAGAGTCAGGAATCTAAAAGAGAGTGCCACGGTTTCAGGTTCACAGCTTTATATGGTAGATTAGGCCATGTTAGTTAGACCACCCTCATCTACTGTATGTTGGTGTCCTGCTGCATTGAGTGACATCATCCTTAATTAACTTTCCTGAGGGGAATAACAGTCTTTGGATCTCATGCGTTCTGCATGTCTTTAGGATGATCTATTCATTTTATTTCCAATTGCCTTTGATTTATTACCGTTAAGGAGCAGGCAGAAATGTTATTCTTTGCTTACTACCCAACCTGCTGATCTCAAAGACCTCACTTTGATATCCCCCGCTGACGTTTGTTCCCACGAGCTGGAGCACAGGGCACGCTGAGCAGAAGCTGGTGACGAACACATCCTCTCTGAATCCTACAATTACATTTCTAAAGCTCTCCATTACAGATGTTCCACATCACAGGAGCCTCAGAAAATGTCATATTCTCCGTTGAAGTTATTAGCCCACGCTGCGCGAGCGAAAGAAGGAAACATCTAACGATACAGGCCCACAAAAAACTGACTGATCAAGAAGAGGGATTACCACCTGCAGATAAAACGCTTCAGGGCCCCTTTCCAAGTCATTTTCTTACTGTCACAGTGCGAGGGAGCTATGATGGGCTGGACACGCTGCAGTTTTTCAGCAGACCAGGGACATATTGATGAAAGACGTCCTCAGCCCCCTCTCTGAAGCCCCCTTGCACCCTCAGCCCCCTGGCTGCGGGCCCAGTGAGCGGGCGTCCTGCCTCTGGGGGCCGGCTACAGAGCAGAACCGCCGACCAGGAGGACTTCTTGAACAAGAGGCCTTTCTCTCAGCGCGATGTGATCCCCCTTCCTCCTCCTCCTCCTCCTCCTCTTCCTCCGACTCCTGCAGGAGCAGCTCTGGCAGCATCTTAGCTTGTTCTCCCCCCCCTCTTTGGTCAAGTTTTTCACATCGCGTTGGCCGAGGCTTTAATTGATTTACATGGAACTCTCTCGCTCCTGCTACACAAGCCCATGTAAGGCAGTGCCAGCAAGCCGACGCAGCCAGACAGCTGGTCGTCCCTGGACGACAAGCAGACGTCCACTCACCGAGGACGTGCTATTTGAGGATTCCCCCATACAAAACCTCTATGCTGTTCAGAAACAATGTTCTGACCTCTTTGTCTATCAAATAAGAAAGCTTACCGACATGCACACGAGGAAATAACTAAATTAAATCCTTTGGCACCTAGATCTATAGGCCAATTACACTTTTCAGTCTATTTATGTTGGTTACACAAAACCACCAGACATCACAGCTTCCACCTTTTTTCCGAGGATAGATTAAATAAAGACCGGCCTTGACTTTCAGCTAACAACACCAGACTTTCCTTTCTCTCTGTATTTAATCAAGAATATTATCCCTTCTTGATTAAATACACATTTCCTGCAACAGGAAGGCCTGGATAACCCCTGAGTAGAAAGGAAAAGAGGAAAGGCAGCCTCCAGTGAGAGATAGCCAAGTCAGTACAGAGTAGAGGAGGAGGGAGGAGGAGGAGGAGGAGGAGGAGGAGGAGGAGGAGGAGGAGGAGATTCTTAGGTGGGCGGCGAGGCTCTGAAAGACTCGACTGAAGAGAAATAGCATCCTTCAGGGGGATGAGATCGGCTTGCACCAAGTCAAACAGAAAGAAAAGAGGAGAGGTGAGAGGGCCACTTAAGTCTCTGCAGACCAGCAACATCGACGCGGCCCTCCGCTGGGTCAACATCTGTCGATACACATACAGTAGATCCTCTTCAGTCCCATTCAGACATGCCAAGACCATCTTCAGCTGTCTATATCTTCCTCTGTTACTCAGCACCCAATGTCGTCCAATTCCATCACCAGCTGACTTCACACTTCCTCATTTGCCAAATATGAACCTCACACTCGAAGCAGACACATCTAATTATAACCAAAATATAAAAAATGTGTGCATTTTTTCGTCCTGAGTTGACCGCCTTGTGTTCCACCAACACACGTAAATCCCCACACAATAGGCAATTAATTAGGGCTGCCACTAACAATTATTTTCATATTCATATGTTTTGATTAGCTGATTCATTGTTGTCTTAAAAAAATGTCAGAAAATAATAGAGCGAACAATATCCATTATATATATATATATATATATTCCAGCCTAATTTGATGTATTCATAAAGCTTGTTTTATTCCATTAACAGTCCAAATATATTATTAACTTTACTTTATCATATGAAAAGCAGCAAATCCTCACATCTAGAAGCTGGAACAAGCTCGCTTTTTGGCTGAAAAAATTACTATAATCGATCATCCAAATAGTTGCCAATTCATTTTCTGTTGATCGACTAATCATCGCAGCTCTACGACTAATTAAACCAACAATATCCAGAAGGAAAATAAGGGAAAATCAACTTCCTGAATTAGGAAATAAAAAGAAACAGCAACCATTTTGATGGGAGAAAAGGCTGCAATATAAATTAATGCACCGATTCCAGCGTACGTATGTGTACCATTATAATAAAACTGAAACATGCATAAATCACAAATGAACTAGTGGGTGATGAGGGGTAACGACACGCTCTGCATGCCTCTGTAAGATGTCACATTTATAAAATAGTGTTAGCTGCTGATGCTCACATGTATTCCACTGCTGTGTTATAATGGTGAGAGAGAGAGAGAGAGAGAATAGGCCGAAAGGTTGGACGAAGCCCAAACTGAACCCAAACTGCAGGCCTCTGCAAAACACAGACACACAACACTGTGCTGCTCTATTCTCACAAGGCCCCAGACAGCCAATAGACCACCGACAACAGGGTGAACAATGGTCGTGTTGATGCCACAGATATTTTCTCCACCAGCAGATATAGAAACACAATAATAACGCTGCTGCTGCTGCACTGTGGTGATGGACGTGCTCCGCCCCAGACGACAACAAGACAACCCCCCACTCCCCCCATCATCATCATCATCATCATCATCATCATCTCTGAGCCTCGCTCACGCCTGGACTTCATTATGAGGTGGAACGGAAATCATCATGGGCAATCTGAAAGAATTTACAAGACAATGATGCAGTCATGCCTCACCGACACAAAGAGCAGTTAGGGTGGAAATGGCTGAAAAAGATGCATCCTTTCTGACAAAATACAGACCGTGTTAGAGATGAGATTTTATGCCACTATGGTTTTTATACACATATTGTATGACAATGAACAAAATATTATTATTTGCCTTTTTTTTTTAATATTATTTCCTCTTAAAAGTATAATCAGGCCTTATCTTAAAAAGCAAAGGGGTCAAATCTTCTTTACCATTTTTTTTTTTGCCAATTTTGAATCCATAGCAATCCACGTTACTGTGCAAACTAAATCAGCATTCACCGACATGCACGACTGATACGATGCAAATCCAGCTGACCACAAAATCCGTGTTTATCTGCAACTACATTTAGATTCAGTAACAGAGAAAGAGAGCTGTGCTGCAAACAGAAGGCTGGGATGGCCCATGATGACATCCTGCAGCACACACACACACGTACACAATGTATGTAACATGGAAGACTTTTCTTCATGTTTATGCAGCTGCAAATATCACTTACTAACTGGTAAAGGAAATCTCTACCATATGGATTTTTGTTTCTTATTTTTTTTTTGCATAAAGAACAGTAATTTATCCACAAGATGTTTGTGAGTGATTTCTGTTTTTTTTGTGGGACAGTTTTAGCTATGAACAGAAGAAACTATTAAAAATGTTAAAAATATTAGATTATAGTCAAATGTATAAGGAGATAAATAATACAATTTGATAATATAGTAACACCCTAAAATTTAAAATATATTTTCTTTGTCTCTTTCCACTGAAAAGATAATATTTACAGTAAATTTTCAAAATAAAAAAAAATAAATCCAAGCTGCCTCATGATTAAACAAAATTAAACAAATATAAAAGTACTTAATAAATCAAAGTACTGAACTAGAAATCCTCCAAGCACTGCATTGTTGACACCATCAGGAAAAGCTAGAGATGAGATGATGGCAGAATAAAAAAGGCCTTCACTGGGCAGACTACATGGATTATAGGATAGATGGAAAAAAATAACAGTGCTCTGAGATGTTTAGCTGAAAAATTATTATGCCAATAACTATTCCTTGAACAGAAATGTTGGTCAGTGGAAAAAAAACAAAGGATATTATGTCTTTCTTTCCATTTCCTCTTCTGCTAATAAGTAAGGAATGTCTGGTTTGCCACATTTAGATTATCATGATAAAATTAAGTCAGGATAAGTAAGGACACATGGTTCCTTCACTATAGCTGCAAGTATTATTATCAAAAGGAGTGAAATATTATTTAAAAAAAAAAATCTCATGAAATGTGTAACCCCTGGCTTTATTAAATTAGATGTTCTGTGGAATATGGGTGTGTTTTATCAATATTTACTTAGTTTATAGAGACTATATTTTAAGATGACAGAAGTCCATTAGAATAAAGTCAGATTTAAGGGACTCTGATTAAAAAGAGGTTAATGATGTAAGAAGAAACTCTTTAATGACACAATTTGTAACCTCTGTCTTTATTAAATTAGATGTTCTGTGGAATATGGGTTATCAATAATTACATTTACTTAGTTTATAGAGACTATATTCTGAAGATGACATAAATCCATTAGAATAAAGTCAGATTTAAGGGGAATCTGATTAAAAAGAGGTTAATGATGTAAGAAAAAACTATTTAATGACCTAAATTAAAGCATATACACCTGTGCAGAAGAAGCACACATGGGCCTACAGGTTTTTCTTTTCTTTCCAGCCCACTAAAACACAGTTAAACCTCTTCAGAGAACAGATTTGGCTGATTTGTGTGTTCCTCCTCTTCATCACCACCGCCACCACCACCAACAGCCCATCATCTTACCTTTTTGTGTCTGTCTTTGAAAGGTAACCCTGGCCATGGCATCTCCTGCAAAAAGTCCTGCCAGTGTTTCTGGTCCTGATCGGACGAGATGAAGACGATTTCCAATTTGTCCTTGTGCTCCGACGCCTTCTTGAACCGGTTGTAAAACTCGCACAGGCTGCCGTTGAACTGCTTGCACGGAGCGTTCAGGCTGCAGCCGAAGAAGAGCCCGACCAGCTGGAGCTTTGAGCCCAGCGACTGCACGTCCACCTCGGCTTTCTCGCTGTTGACGAGCCGCTCCCCGAGCACACTCAACAGAAACTCCGACATCGCTGCGGCTGAACACACAACGTTTACCCTGTTAGCCGAGGCTGCCGTACATGTAAAAACCGCTATGTTTCAGGCGACACCCAGCACTTCCTCCACCTCCAATGTTGGTGGTTTTAGGTGAGCTCTCCCAGCAGCCTCTCTCTGGTGAGGCGTTGCGGTGTCTGTGTGTGTCACCGCGGCTCCTCGTCCTCCGGTGTGTGAGAGAGAGCGCTGTGCAGGAATGCGCGCTCCGCTTAAAGCGCCCTGACTGAAACAGACCTGGATGCGCTCTTTTCCCACCTCCAAAGCACTTCAATCATGATGACATCTGGTTATTCTAGGTACAAATACATCACACTTTATTATCACTATACTAACTGTGGATTTTTTTTATATGATAAGAATAGAAAATGCAGCTTTTAATGTCTGAGTTTATATATATATATCAAATTGGTCAATTTCAAGCTGAAAGTATGTTTAAACTCAAATGTGCATTGTTTTATATAAAATGCTTTGGGATATGTTAATTTAACAAGCTTCATTTAGGAAATTCTACATGAATTTTTTGGCAAATTTCAAAAAAGAAAAGGCTGGGTTAAAACTATACTCTATTCCTGTGGATCTGCTGCCACCTAGTGTTCACCTAGTGTTCACTAGGTGGCAGCTACCTGACTGCAACAAATGTATGTTAAAGTAGAGCAGCTTCAACTACTTCCAAATCACTCACAAACATCTTGTGGATAAATTACTGAAAAGCAACACACTTCAATTAATGACATCTCTAACTACAAATATATCACACTTTATTATCACTATACTAACTCCGGATTTTTGATATGCTAAGAATAGAAAATGCAGCTTTTAATTGTCTGAGTTTTATATCCTCCAACTGGTCAATTCCAAGCTATAAAAGCAGCTGGATACTATATTTAAACTCAAATGTACATTATGTTATTTAAAATGCTTGGGATGTGTTGATTTAACAAGCTTCATTTAGGAAACTCTACATGATTTTTTTTGCAAATTTCTAAAACGATAAGGCTGGGGTGAAAACTACACTCTATTCCTGTGGATCTGCTGCCACCTTGTGTTCACTAGGTGGCAGCTACCTGACTGCAACAAAATGTTAAAGTAGAGCAGCTTCAACTACTTCCAAATCACTCACAAACATCTTGTGGAGAAATTACTGTTCTTTATGCAAACAAATAATAAACAAAAATCCATATGGTAGAGGTTTCCTTTACCAGTTAGTAAGTGATATTTGCAGCTGCATAAACATGAAGAAAAGTCTTCCATGGGCCATCCCAGCCTTCTGTTTGCAGCACAGCTCTCTTTCTCTGTCACTGAATCTAAATGTAGTTGCAGATAAACACAGATTTTGTGGTCAGTTTGTATTTGCATCGTATCAGTCGTGCATGTCGGTGAATGCTGATTTAGTTTGCACAGTAACATGGATTACTATGGATTCAAAATTGGCAAAAAAAAATGGTAAAGAGGATTTTGATCCCTTTGCTTTTTAAGATAAGGCCTGATTATACTTTTAAGAGGAAATAATATTTTAAAAAATGGCAAATAATAATACTTTTAACCTTGTTCATGTCATACAATATGTGTATAAAACCATAGTATTACTTCCAAGGTGCATCATGGAGAAGGAAAATAGTCTAAAAATTAAAAAAATAATAATAATAATGATAAAATAAAATAAAAAAGTAAAAATATATAAAAGTATAATAATATTAGTAGTAGTATAAATAACAACTTTGACCAAATGTCCATCCCCCTGAACAGAAATGATCCAATAAAAACGTTGTTGTGAGACAAGCACATTTTAAGATTGTGGCCTTCATCCGAGTCATCATACAACACATTACAATGTTTTATTCTCACATCAAATGTTACTTTATTTGAGTCCTACTGCAAGGTAACAAAAAATGATCACGTTAAAGACAATCCTGAAATATATTTATAATCAAGTAGAGTGTTAGATAGGGCTGCCCCCTCTTAGTCGATTAATCGACTAACCGGTCATTTTGGTCTTAGACGATGAGATTTCTTAAGTCGATTAATCATTTTTTAATGATTTTTTCATGCTGAATGACTTATTTCCAAGAAACTTATGAGCACATCTCTGGTAAACACAAGATGTAAAGTGGTCCTTTTGTGTGATTCTTTGTGGATAAACTCAGTTTCACAGATATGTTGATTAAATCAACTGATCGATTAGTCGACAAAATCGTATGAGTATTATTCGATAGTATAATAATAATAATTTCTTTAGTCAAGGACAGCTCCGGTGTTAGATTACATTTGAAGAAATGTATAAAGCTCAAATTACAAATCAGGATTGAGTGATTGCACATAAAGCAGCACGAGAAGATAATAGTATGAGTTACATCCATTCTACAGGTTTGTCTTTGTAGATGTTTCAGTATAGAATCAATAATGATTAGCTGTGTCTTATGGGGGATGCTCGTTACTTTGGTTGTAAACTTACACAGTTGATTTGCATCACGTTACAGAAGGAGATGGATCTCGTGTATGGTTGTCAACAATGCTGGAATTGAATGGTGGTAAATATATTACTGTTTAACAGTGGAGAAATTATGAAATGATGTGACCGGCACCACAGGATCCTTCAGTCTTCGGTGAACATCATCCTCACCAGTTCTGATTTGAAGCACTCTTCCTCCACCAACTTCTGAGGCTGAAACAGGATTACAGGTGGGTCAATTTACTCCCTCGGCCACTCTAACTACAGTAATATTAAAAGATGATGCTTTTTCATATGCATCATTTTAAAAAGAAACTGAATGTTACTTGAATTTTATCTCTTACTATCTCATTTCTATGGATTTTTCTGTAAAACATTTATGGTAAAACTCATTTTAGTCTAATCCAATAAAATCTATAAAACAGTCAAGCAACGTGTTCTTACTGTGCCGTATCGCAGCAGAGTGGGAACTCCACTCAACTTCAGCGTCTTCTTGAAGTCATTACTTGAATCCTTCCAACTGAAACATGAAAAAGAACATTATTAGGCAGCTGATATAATCCACCACCAGTACCACATTAGAAAGAGCAGACGAGGGAAGGCTGAGGAGGATTTTAAGCTTTCCAACATGAAACTGTATTTGCAAAAACCCGACATTTTTTTGGGGGGGGTAAATGATTATGAAATCTATGAAATCAGCATTATTTGGTACTAGCGCTGGGCGATATGGCCAAAATCTTCTACCCCGAAATATGTCATTTCATATCTCAATAGCGATGTATATCACGATATTAAAGGTATATATGTTAAAGGTTGGTTATATGCTTTTTAACTCCAGATGGATTTGTGGGTTGTAAATAAACTTGGGATGCTGTTCATATATTCAACTTGGGATGTAAATAAATCTGGGATAGTTTTTATATTATATTATATTATCATTCTATGATATATGAGTTAATAGAGGAGAAGTGAGAAAGGGGTATAGGGAAATATAAGTTTTTCTTCTACCTACTCCTTTTCGGACACTATTACTCTTGTTTTGTTTGTTATTATTTTGTATCTGTTTTTATTTATTTTATGTTCGAAATAAAGTCTTTTATTCACTCATTCATATAGAGTGTTTTCCTGTAATTCAATAAATAAATAGTCTATATGAAATAACCACATGGTAAAGCATATTTTTGTATACTCCTGTTTGAATTTAATACTTGACAAACGAGTATTTTCTCATTTTAAGAAATTGAGTGCAAAAAAAACATAGCAACTTTAAGTAAAATTATGGAGAAAAATATTATTAATAATATATATATTTATATACATTTACACAGAGTACCATTTCAATTATACAGAAATCCAGACAGTAGTCTATCAAATATGTTTAGTAGCATTATGGCCTTATCAGATCTATATGTGCATGCAGATGGTCGACATGTGATACAGATTTATGACTATATGGGGGTAAATATCACAATACCAAAGTTTTTGAAAAGATAATGAAGTTGCTCTGAAAGAAATACTTCTGTCTTGACTAATAAAAGCTCAATAATTTCTCCAGGCTACCATTCTTTTGTGGTTTATTGATTATTTATATGTATCATAATCATTCCTGGTGGCACAAGACTTTCGGACTATCTAGAAATGTATCTAGAACGGTGTTCACAGTCTATGGATCTATAGTTTGTCAGTTGACTAAAAATGTAAATGTGAAATGATCAATTATACATACTTGTTACTGGTTAGTGGCAATTAATAAGGATAACTTGTCTTTCCATTTCACACTGTTTCAAAATTGCATTATAGCAAATCAATATGGGTGTTTGTCTGCTTGACAAAATGTAAATGTTTAAAGAGCTGTGTGCTGAGAAAGTGCTGAGAGTTGAACTGTGTCATATTTTATAGAGCAGACGATTAAACAGACTGATCATTTAAGTGATAGTTGCAGCCATAATATGGTGTGATCTCTTGTTTTGTGACAGCCATCAATTAAAGCAGAGTAAAAATACTGACTAGGCTCTTTCTCCAACTTGACAGTAGATGAAGACAGAGCCCTCAGGAAGATGACTCATCTGTTTTTTAACAATTGGCTCCGCTGAAAGGGAAGAAGGAAAACTGTTAAAAAAATGGCTGAATGACAATGCACCACATATAAATACAGACAAATAAAGATCATTAAAAGCAAAACAATTGTATCTTATATCTCACTATCATGACCATACATTTCATCCATTCATCTATTACTGACTATATTATATATATTATATATGGTTATTCCAGGAAGACAATATATATGAAGTTACCTTTCACACAGTCTGGACACCAGCTATTTCCTTGGGCGTCTTTATTACCAGAGAAATAAGCAAAGATATCCTTTCCTTTCCTCTCAGACACAGCCTGACAGAAGTCTTCATATCCGCGGACATTCACCACCTCGTAGTGGGTCATCGTTTAGACCGGGTTAGAGAGGAAATTAGACTATGAAGCACTAACAAGTGTTGTCAGAAATATGCTGCTCTTTTGATCACTGGACCTGCTAGAAATGGTAGAAATACCCTAAACATGACAGTACCACTTCCGGTCTGTGCAAAGGTTCTTAAAGTGACAGTGTACCTGAAAAGGATTTCCTAATCAGTCAATTGTGCTTTGTCACGGGGAAGTTATATCATTTGATTGATATATAAGTTATAGTATTTCACACACTGATAACATTTTTCCACAAGTGATTTATTTCTAATAGTAAAACATATTTATTAAAAAAGCGGTTGCGCTCATGTTTGACTTCTTTGACGCTCCGTACTTGGTGAAGAAACACTACTTCCGGCCAGCGGCGTTCGGTTGTTGTCATGGCGGCGGTTCAAACTGTCGACGAGCTTATTATTATTATTAAACATTTATATGAAGTTAATCATGTTTAATACTTTAATTAACATCCAGCCAGCGACGCTACGAGCATAACTAATTTATCATTTCTGTATACACCGAAAAAAGATACGTTACAAGCGTTATGTTGGAGTGGAATATGTTGGGATTAACTTAATGTTTACAAACTTCAATTGAAAAGTTAGCTTGTTAATGCTAACTGTCATTAGCATTGGTTGGTTGCTGTTTTGTCAGCGTTTGTTTTCGCTGTAATGGCTTCACAGTTCTTGCAGAGTGGTTACATGGTTTCCTCTGGACAGCAAAGTCAAGAGAGAGACTGGGTTGTTTCTGGTTCAACTACTGGGATGTCCCAAACCAAGGTAACTAAAGCCTGTTAATATTCAACTATATAGCTATATCTTTGTCCTAGATACCTGGTGTCGGTGCACGCATGTACACTCAGTTCCCATTTGGTACAACTATTATTTATTTATTTTTATTATTTTATTTAAAAGGGACCATGTACAGTTTTAAACATAAATGTCACCATTTGATGCACTGTACCAGATTATAGCTTTAAGCTAATTCACATCTGTAAGTCCCTTGGCAGGTCAAAAACAAAGAAACATACTACAGTCATATACAAGAAAGAACATATGCACACAGTTTTTATCTCCACACCGACAAAAACACAAGAGCTTCAAACATTTACACAGATTAAATATGAAGAGAGCAGAAAGAAACAACAGTAAACGGGTGTGACAGTAAACCTACTCATCGTTCATCTACAATTTATCATCACAATCATATTTCACTCTCACATCTTCCTCTGAGCCATTATATAAAATACAAATACAAAAATATATCCGACAGACTTCAACATCACTGTACATTTATTCTCCTCTCAGCTGTGTTTTAACGCTTACAGTACAATACACAGCTACACGCATCACAGAGTATGCTTGTCAAGTAAAAGCAAGTCATGAAGACCATGGCTTAAAGATCAGTGAGTACAGAGCTGAGCAGCTTTTCAGCAGACGTTTTAAGTTGGTTTTGAAAGTGCTGATAGAGCTGCAGCTCCTCACATCGTCAGGCAGGGTGTTCATCTGATTTGTGGCCCTGACAGAAAAAGCTGATTGTCCAAATGCAGTGCGGTGAAATGGTACAGTACAATCTTGCATAGAAGATCTTCTTCTTCTATCCAATTCAGTCTGATAGATCAGTACTGCAATACATCCTACCTTCATGAAGGTTTATTTGTTATTTTGTTTATTTGTTTTGCAATTTGCAACAATAACAATACAGTAAATATATTAAAAAAAAGACAAATGTGTGTGTGTGTTTGTTGCATGGAAGTGTATGGTTAGTGTTTGTGAGGAGGACATTGATTTAAATATCTATAAAGATAGGTTATAATGTTATGTTGTTTATTTGTTTATTTTGTTTATTTGTTTTGCACAGTTTAAGACTATACAACATCACAAAAAAATAAATAAATAAATGATATACAGTGCCGGAAGAGGCAAAAAACCCACTGGGCTTATCTGAAGCCTCCACCTAGAGACGAGATTAATATAAAGAAATAATATGACTACATAATAGTAATAACAAACAATTAGGACAAGATATATATATATATATATAATAACAACAATAACAATACAGTAAATATATTAGAAAAAGACAAGTGTATGTGTGTGTGTGTGTGTTGCGTGTAAGTGTATGGTTAGTGTTTGTGAGGAGGATATTGATTTAAATATCTATAAAGATAGGTTATAATGTTATGTTGTTTGTTTGTTGTTTTGTTGAAACTGCTCTAGAGAGGTGTTATATAGTAGGGGACTGTGGTGTTGTTGGATTGTATTGCGTTGTACCAAGAGCTATTTCTAATATTTAATATATCAGGATAAATTAAATATTAGACACACGCAGGGAATGAAATTAGCGCCTGCCACCTGCCAAATACAGGGTAAATGTTGGCTTCACCTGCCACCATGGCAGACAGGTTTTCCTTATATTGAGATATAATATTTTTAAAAAGCAATTCTAAAGCCTAAATTAAATGTAGTCAAGGGTTACACGTTTTATTCCAAAATTACACGGTCTGGTACCACTGACTCAGTGTTTACAATTTTATAGAGTTCTACCTAGATTTCAGAAGTGGCAGACAAAAAAATTGAGTGGCCAGTAGAAATGTTCAGTGACCTGCCACAGTGGCAGGTGAGGAAAAGGGTTAATTTCAGGACCTGGACACACGTCAATATAGCACAATGCAGTTAAACATAACGGACGAGTATAGCCCCAAAACTTAATGAAGGTGGACTGTTGCTTTAGATTGCATTGGATTTAGCTAACTGCTGCAAACAAATTGGCGACTGGGTTCAAATGAAGTGAAAGACATAAATACTTGTTGAGAAAGTGGTGTGAAAAGCACAACTGAGTGTGTTTGTATAGCTTGTCCTCTTCCCAGGTTTCCACGGTGGAGAGGAGGTTGTGTGGCTCAGGTTCTATCTGTTTGGCGACACCTGGAAGCTTCACATCCTCCCGGATCCATATTATTCATATATGTTTAAATTCTATGTATAATTTTTTGCCATTGTCCATTGTAATTTTATGATATTTTGTACACATGACATCTATTACATGTCTGTCTGTCCAGGAGGAGGGATCCCTCCTCTGTTGCTCTTCCTGAGGTTTCTTCCATTTTTTCCCCCGTTAAAGGGCTTATTTGGGGTGTTTTTCCTCATCTGAAGCGAGGGTCTAAGGGCAGAGGGTGTTGTTTTCTGAACAGATTGTAAAGCCCCTTGAGGGAAATTTGTGATATTGGGCTATATAAATAAAATTGACTTGACTTGACTTGTATATCACAATGGCTGTTTATATCACATACAAGACTGGTTAAAACTGATTTGTATCTTATGCCCCACAGCTATTGTTCAACGAAGCCATCCCCGCAAGCACCAGCAACCGTGCTACTCATGTTCACCGCCCACCAGCCCCCATCGTGATAGAGAGGCTGCTGCCGCTGTCGGAGGCGCGCGAGAGAGTGGACAGCACCAGAAGCTCCATCAGCTTCACCGCTCTCTCTGAAGAGAGACTGCGGGCTGCGGTTCAGCTCGCCAAGCGAGATCTGAGACGAAGGCGCCTTGAGTCGCTGACAAAATCCCCTGCCAAACCCTCTCAAGAGGCCTCCTTTCTTGAAACAAGTGATGCAGAGCTACTCCAGGTAACTGATTTTGATTAATGGTACACATTTTATAATGGTTGAATAATAGTTTATGTCCTATTCAAGGAATGATTGCCTGTTTGTTAAGTCAATGAGTCTTTTCCTCTCTCTATAGGAGCTTGCAGCCACTCCGAGTAAGACCAAGTTAAAGACCTCTAGTCCAAAAGAGAAAGCAGCCCGACCCAGAACCAAACTGTTTGTGCACACACCCCAGAAGCGTCCCATTTCTCTCATGCCTCGGGCTGGCCAGTCACCCCCAACCAGAGACCCCGGCCCGAGGCAATTTGTAGGCAGAAAACAGGCTCCTTTAAGCCAGGAGATCCGCAAGCTGCAGAATGAGCTGGAAGTGTACATTCAGAAAGTAGAAGAGCTCGCCAGCAGAGGTAACCCTTAAAAACAGCTCTTTACATCAGGCTTGTGTCTTACTGTTGATAATATGACATCCACTTTTCATATGGTTTTACATTGCATGCATAATGCTGAATAATTGTATTTGAACAACAGGAGGGGAAATAGAGGAGCCACTGGAGCCTGACGAGCAAAACAAGTTGGAGGAACGCAGGCAGAAGCAGGCAGCCCGCTCAGCACGTGTCATCTATGCTCTCCAACAACAGGTATTTAAATCTCTGACCACATGTAATTGAAAAATAAACCTTCACTGACCTTTTTAATTTGCTCTTCATCTATTAACACTGTTCTACAAAATCATTATATCAAAGGTAAAAGAGATACAAGAAGATGTAGAGAAACTGCGAAGCCAGAAAATGTGGGACACCAAAAAGGTATGTCTTCAGCATTGTCACATATTTACTGCTGTGTAGAGCTCATTTATTTGTTGATGATGATAAAGCATTGAAAACACTAAGTACAGTTGCTTTTTTGGGCCTTCTGCATGATATTCAAATAACAGTTTCATGTGCCAGTATTTTTTACTACATCCTTAAATGAATATTATTTTGCTTAAAGGAGATTTCATAAAAGTTTTGCCAGCTAAGCAAAAACCATTGAGCTATCTTTTTGTACTCAATGGTAAACGGATTTACTTTCTGTTATTCTTTCAGTCCGTGGCAATAAACAGGCTTGCAGCTGCCCACCGTGGGACACTCAGGGCCTTACAGGTTGTTATCCACCAGCTTTCAGATCTATCTCACGGCCAGGTACCCCCTCATTACAAAGAGCTGGGCCAGCTGATCCGACAGCTCTCTCTGTGCTCAGCCAAGGTTGAAGTAGAGCAGGGTTCAGCTGTGCCCGAGACGGCCCTCGATATCCTGCAGAAACTAGAGGTGAGGAGCATAAAGTACAAATCAGAAAGTATCTGGACAATAATGTTTTTTAATTGTTTTGGGTCCATTTTTCTAGCACAGTAGATTTGAAATGTATCAACTATTGTATGTAGGAGTCTTTTTATACATTGTCATCCAATTTAGGACAATGCAGCAGAACAATAATCCTAAACATACAGACAGACAACCAAAATAGTCTTTTGTGGAATGAATTTACAAGGCCGTATCAGTCACCTGACCTCAGTCCAACTGACGATGTGTTTTACTTACTGAAGGAGAGGCACCTTTCAACAACAAAGCAATTCAAATTGCTTACCGAAAACAATAAAGGCAGAATTTCCCCAAAACATGCATCAAGTGAAGATAACTGCTGCACAGGTCTGGCAGAGCATCACAAGGGAAGATATTAAGTGTCTGCTGTGGTTTGTGGGTTATAGACTAATGAAGTAGTAGTTGTCCAACTTTTAAAAATAAGATTACTTTATTCAAGTCTAAGTTAACCTTTCCAATTAGTTACTGTTATCCAAAATTGTGAGATTATATACTATACATCAGGCCTATTGAAGTGTCGGCCATGGGTCGAATCCCACCCTTTCACAGCCTCAAACCGGCCCTTTGATAATGTATAAATACGAAAAAAGCATTTAAACAATAATTTCTTCCAATAAGACAGTTTATTCCATTCATCAACGTTATTGATGAATGTCATTGTCTTTTTATTTAAATAACCTGACAACATAACACCAAGTTTATGGGTGTTTACATTATTAGATTATCAGAAGATAATCATTTCATTAGTGAGCTAATTAGCCTTTCCTTCATTTGTTATGTCTTGTTAAGCACATAAATACTTATTTGTTAAAAAGTTGTAACCCAGGCTGTTTAAGCAGAGGGAATTTAAGCAGAGGGAGTCAAACTGAATAAAAAAGATGTTGAACGCAACATTGTGTTTATTAAAACAATAATCTACTACGATTAAAAAGGTACATAGTTTTCACAAAAGTGTTTTATTAATTGACATTTTCTATCTATTATCTATCCAATTTTATGGAGGGATTGTTTATTATGTATTTATTTTTTTAATGTCTTGTCACTCTATTCCTCTTAGACTTTGGATTCTGCCATCAGTAAACAAGAGCTGCTCGAAAGAAAGATGCAGGCCCAAGCGTGTCCTCCATACAGGAAGTCTCCTCATCGCAGCATGTCACCTACTAGTGCACCCAAGGGTCCCAGCACCTCAACCGTTAGAGGTCCTCGCAAACCAGCAAATCCCAAAAGAGGTGTCCGTGGTGAGTGTTCTTTTTGCCTGGATTTAGTTAGCATGTTTAAAAGTCCTTTACTTCTCTTTAGTAAACCATTTGGGCATGTGTAACTTTACCAGTAGTTTTCTACTCAGTTTCTAATTTTCTACCCTCAGCAACAGTATTTATCAATACAATTTCAAACCTAATGAATCTAATATAAATGCACTATTTTCCTTAACAATTTCTTTCATAAAGGGATAGTTTGGGTGTTTTGAAGTGAGGTTGTAAGAGGTATTTATCCAGTCAGTGTATTACCTACAGTAGATGATGTATGCCACGCCCCCAGTTTGGAGAAGCAGACAGGAGTTACCACATGAAACCAAAGCAATGTACTGCTGCTGCATATTTTAGCCACCTAAAAGAAAGGCTGACTTAAAAAAGAATCAGTATCAGTTTAAGTGTGTGCTATATTTATACAATTTTCGGCAGTTTACCTTGCCGTGAGACAGCTATACAGTCTTATGTTTACGACGGGAACTGAAGCCGTTATCTATGCTCTGGCCTGAGCAACCAGACTCCATTGGAAAAAAAAGAGTAATTTCACCTCCCAGAACACAGGGGTTGCTGGTCGCTGCCTCGATCGGGTCATTTGTGTTATTGTGTGACTTTGGTTAGTTCGGATTCACCAAAGTCACACAATAGCACAAACAAACTAACCGATCAAGGCAGCGGTAGACCAGCAATGCCCGTGTTCTGCGAGGTAAAATTACAGTTTTTTTTCAAGGGAGTCTGGTGACTTTGGCGAGAGCATGGATGGATACAACGGCTTCAGTTCCCCGTCGGAAAGGGCTGTCTGACGGCAAGGTAAAGTGGTGAAAATATTCTAAATATAGCGATTTTTTTAGGTGGCTAAAATACGTTTTGCTGCCGGCCCCGTCCACAGCATTACAACTCCTGTCTACTTCTCCAAACTGGGGGCGTGCCGACCGCCATTTACTGTAGGTAATACACTGATTATGGATAAGTACCTCATACAACCCCACTTCAAAACACCCCAACTGTCCCTTTAAGGCTGGCCTGCTGGCTACCTGCTGGCCAAGCCTCTGAAAAATGTACACAGAGTAAATTGAGTGTATGCCTCTTGATGAAGGACAAGCCGTTTAGTCTCTCAAGTATCTGGAAGTCACCTCAGGGCTTTTGAGCGGTTGTGTTTGGGCTTCCCACTGTGCTTAAATGGCTGCACCACCGGGATGAAAATTGATAAAGAGCCATGCAAAAGCGATGGGAAAAACAGGAACTGAAGTGCAGAACTCTGGCTGTCGATCCCCTGCTGCTTAGTCTTATGAGCTGTTAACTCCTGCTGGCTCCTGTTGGGCTGAGAGGCATCCTGTGGAAGAGATGACACAAACACCTACAATGAGCTTAGGGATGCAACTGGTTGTCAAGAGTCTTAGCTAATTGGCTAATTGGAGTGGTTGTGTCCTGTCATGCCCTTCAGCCCCCCCCCAGGTTCCAAACTGTTCTATATATATAATAGTGTAATACAATAGTATAGATAGAATAGTGATGAAGAGCCGTAGCTATTCCTTAATTTCTATTTACATGGGATTCAATAAGTTAAGATCAAAATGAGTCAAATGTTTATTTTTTTATTTTTGTCATCAGGTAGGAGAATGGCCTCGCAGAAGCCCAAAACTACTTCTCACCAGCTCGTGAACAGAAGAGAGGTGCTCAGGGCCGGCCTGGAGAGCCTCGCTCAGAGAGAGCTGCAGGGACGACCTCAGACATACACCACCTGCAGGAAAGGAGGGGCTCTACACCCCGGGAGAAGCAAGGCTAACATTATAATGACGGTGAGGGCTCGACTTCTACAAATACTGAATACTTGAATGTGTTGTAACACACAGGAAATGCTTCATATTATATCAGATGCAGCGTGATTTGGGTTTCCTTTAAGGCTGTCAATCGATTCAAATATTTAATCGTGATTAATCGCATGATTGTCCGTGCTTAATTGCGATTAATCGCACATTTTTTATCTGTTCAAAATGAGATTTGTCAAGTATTTAATACACTTATCAACATGGGAGTGGGCAAATATGCTTGCTTTATGCAAATGTATGTATATATTTATTTTTGGAAATCAATTAACAACACAAAACAATGACAAATATTGTCCAGAAACCCTCACAGGTACTGCATTTAGCATAAAAAATATGCTCAAATCATCATAACATGGCAAAATCAAGCCCAACAGGCAACAACAGCCATGTGATTTTCATAAAGTGTGCATGTCTGTAAAGGGGAGACTCGTGGGTACCTATAGAACCCATTTTCATTCACATATCTTGAGATCAGAGGTCAAGAGACCCCGTTGAAAATGGCCATACCAGTTTTTCCTCACCAAAATTTAGCGTAAGTTTGGAGCGTTATTTAGCCTCCTTCGCGTCAAGCCAGTATAACATGGTTGGTACCAATGGATTCCTTGTTATATGATACCAGTATCTTCGCTCTAGCTATAAAACTGAGCCCGCTACCTGGTAAAAATCACAAGTTGCGTTAATGCATCAGAGAAATTAGTGCCGTTAAGATGAATTTCCGTCAACGCAATATTATCGCGTTAACTTTGACAGCCCTAATTTTTTAAAAATCCACAGTGAAAAGGTGTACAAAGATGTGCCAGAGCTTACTTCAAAGATTTAAATAATGTGAGGATCATGTATCTAAACATGTATTTTGTATTTTTTTTTGTTGTGTCGTAGCGTAATCAGATACAAGAAGCAGGTTTCCAGCAGCCTACAGTCGCCTCTCAGCTCAGAGTGAACCAGCTCCCTCAAAAAGAACACTCTGTGCCCTGGATACCTACATCCCCTCACTCTCCTCCTCCACAGCGGTGAGCCTTTTATCTCTCTGTACAGCTGATGACCTGTTCATTAAAAAAAAAAAAATCATAACCTATTATAGTTCACCAATGTTGTTGCTCTCAGTGCACACTGGATGATTCAAGTCATGACATAGCTAAGGTTATACTGGATGTTATATACTGTAATGTCTGAAACTCTAATGTCATGGGAACATTTAGAATTAATGCACTGTACATTAATGTGTTCTTGACACAAACGACATTTAAGAATTCAAGGGGGGAAAAGTGCCAGGAGAGACCTCTTCATAAGTTGTTAATTTTTCAGCCAGAAGGTAGAACGTGAGCAGGCTTCATGAGAAAAATAGTATAGTTAGCTGCTGGACTAATAGCTTACATTCACTGTATGAGTGTAGGTCTTGCCAAATCGGTATCCCCACAATTTTAATGGGCTATATAATGGTAAAATACAGCACAAAAACAAAAACTAGAATTACATCTATCCAAAATGTCATCACTTCATCATTTTATCCTTTTAGACATTTGTGTGAAATTGTTATAAATAGCGTTTTGTGAGGTCACAGTGACACTTGACCACCAAAATCTAATCAGTTCATCCTTTAGTCCAGGTGGATGTTTGTGCCGAATTCAAAGAAATTCCTTCCAGGTGTTCCTGAAATATCACAAGAATAGGACAGACATGAGGTCACAGTGACCTTGACATTTAACTTTTGAGCACCAAAATCTAATCTGTTCATCCTGGAGTCCAGGTGGACTTTTGTGCAAAATTTGATGAAATTTGCTCAAGGCGTTTCTGGGTAGAGTTGTTCCGATACAGATACCAGTATCGGAAATAAGTCCGATACTGCCCGAAATTCGCAACATCTTTATTCCTGAGATATCGCGTTTACAAGAATGGTTCAGACGTATATACATATATATATGTGTGTGTGTAT
>CAKAOI010029163.1:0-99928 GCA_916701655.1 Sebastiscus albofasciatus
GAAGAGAAACGTTACCGTCTCCGACCGGGTGCCGGTGTCTTTCTCCGGCTGCGGTCGGAGGCGATAACGTTTCTCTTCCTGCTTCAGCCTCAAAGCCAACACTACGATCAGCAGTGATTCATGGAGAGACCTTTGTCTGGTCAGCTAACATTACTGCCAAGCAGCTGAAATATAGAGTGATATTGTGGTTTTAGCTGACGTGTGTCGCCTCACTGTTTTGAGTGCTGCTTGTTCATGTCTATTTAGAGCAAACAAGCGCGAGCCTGACACTGACTTTCATTGACCTAACGTGCACAGGTGTCCCTTTAATAGAATTTCTGAAAGTTGCAAATGAGTCCCTTTAATAGAACGTCAGATAAATTTAAACATCTCTGAAAACTTTTTCAATCAGTTAGTGTGTAATCTGATATGTGATTTCAAATACACAAATACATTATATCAAAGGAAGTCCCTCTCCAAGTAGTGCCAGTGTTTTTAGCATACATTTCATCTTGTGATCAGTATAAAATCAGAACAAAACACTAAATACTGAGTTGACAACAGACCATGAAACCAGCGGTTTTATTATCAAATGAATCTCTGCTCTCGTATTAAGATAACTAGCAATTACTATAGATATTTGAAGAACAGAAATAACAATTCCATTGCCAAACCTGTTATTTGCGGGCGTTACCTCACTCCACTTGATTATATGTGCTTCTGTTGTCTTTTCTCAAACGTTCCCCAACGGACTGATACTTTTTGCGTCTCCATAAGTCCCGAAACCCGAGGTACACATATGCAAATTCTTGGGTGCGTGGGACATCTCCCAAGACAAGATTGATCTCTCTTTGGCAGCACGGTCACCGGCCCAAGCTGAGGTTGACAACTGAGGAAGCAGCAGTGATTATGGTCTGAGCATACCGGGGCATTGTAGAGAGGCGAGTTGTTTATGTAATGAGGAATTGGTTGTGTTTGAAAGAGCAATAAAACATCATATTCAAAAGGTCACAGACGTAAAAACTGCATGCTAAATTTGACAGAGGTAGTTATTTATATTGTTATACAGCATCCTTAGTATGGCGTTACATGTATATGAGGTGTTATTTATAACAAAAAGCACACGTTTGAGGTTGTACTGGAAGATAAGTGGTGAGTCTAGTTACCATTAAAACATAGCTCAATCTTGGCAATTTTAAGACAAGAAATTATGTTACACTAAAACTTAGTGTAATAAACTTCTGAATCTCTGAACCAATATTTAAGCAGCACGCCACTCACTGCGTGTACTTTTCTTCCCACCTTTCTCTCACTCTCAACAGTATAGACAGAATAGAAATCATTCTCAACCAAACCAACAGCTACTGCAAAATCAAAACTAGATTGTGCCACATGTGTCTTTGTCTCTACAAGAATGGAACTTTTAGCAAACCTTTGACAGCCAGAATACTTTCTTAGGAGTCAGAGGTCCTTTAAAACACTTGTGAATATACATTTAGGATGACATGAAAACCTTTTAAACTCTAGGCAAGAGTTTAGCTGGTGCCCATTGCATAGCAGCCAATTCCACCCCCAATCATTGTGTTCATACACTCACAACGAAACTGCATAGCTTTATGTCTTTGATATGCAGGTCTCACTTAAAAGAAAAACTGTATTTCTCAAAACTATGTTGTATATTCTCCAAGCACTTGGATAGTCTTTGCAACTTTCCCTGATGAATTTAAGGTGGGAGTAACTGACATTAACTTGAGCTACTTATTACATCAGGAAATGTTACTATCGTCCAAAGTAAACTAACACTTGTCTGCTCCAATTTAATTACTATGAGGCACACATAAATTTAAAAATTATTTAATTGGTTATTTCCCAACACCCAAATAGTCTCTCCAACTGCGGACAACCAAGAATATACACCTATTTAATAGACTGCATAGTTTTGTTGTTGTCGGCTTTTTGTAATATTTCGAAAATAATAGTAAAATAGTATTAGTAAAAAATAGTGAAAGTTATACATTTCTATTTTTTTTTTCTCCCCTCATTTGGGGCTCCCCTATGGATGGATGGCCCCCCTAGCATTTGCCTATACCGCCTATACCTAGGGCCGGCTCTGCACAGACACACTCCAACACTTTGTTAGGCAAAATACATTACTGTTAAATCATGCAGAACTATATCTGCACTCATATTATAATTGAACAATCAGCATTACAGTTGTGGGAATACATTTCCGTCCATTATTACATAGCCTACTGAAATGTCTGTCAAAATACAACTGTTAATGTGATTAAGGCAGAATCTGTAACAAGCGAGCGAGTCTGTGACGGGTTAGATTAACGTCTGAGTTTTACCAACAATGTTGTTCACACGTCACTGAATGTAATCTTGGTTTTGCAGAAATATATTTAAGATGGCTCAATAATCTGTTATTTTCAAACAAAGCAAGGCATGACCTTAAAATTGAAGTGAAAGTTGTTGATGAAGTATTATTTTAGGCAATTTTAATACAAGGTGATTTGAATTTGAACACCTGCGAAGGCTGAAAATATCCAGTAAACACAAACACACCTTCGTTTATAAGTCATCTCTATGAAAACCTGAGTGTAAATTGTCCAAGAATGATTTGCAGAAACAATGACCCGTGACTCTTTGCTTTAGTGCTGAACTAAACAAACACAGAACAGAACTCCCATAAGTCATAGTTTCATGTTTGCATACTGAGAAAACTCATGCAAGAACAGATGGATAGACCTCGGGAAACACAGCTTTAGAGGAGCAGCACAGCACTCGCCAGCATTTACCGACCACTCACTTGTTTGGTTTAATGGATGAACAAAACCTTTGAGACTTTAAAGAAGATAACTTTCCTCTCTTAAGCCCCACTGATCACAGTGATAGAGGAGAGTTTTCCAGCCTTTTCGAGGTAGAGGAGAAAGTGGAAAAACACACGGTCATAACAAATGTAGGGGCTAAGTCTCTTGAGATTAATGCCCCCATAAGCACGGGAATGACTGATCACGATTTAAGGAATGCAATTAATCAGTGCAACAAGGCTTATTGAAATAATGAAATTGATTAAACTAGTGTTAATCATTCCTCTGTCCTCACTGCCAGAGCAGAAATGTTTTAAAGCACAATGAATACCAGTTGTCAACTTAAGGAACAGTTTCCAAGGGAAAAAAATAGAAAAGTATAGTTTGTTTTATGGAATATACACAGCAGTGATTGCACCAACTTACTTCATTTATTATCAGGGAAATGAGTTTGATTAAATGCTTCAAACAGAAGTTTATGATCAGTATGACAGTCAGCGAATCATAGCCATGTGGAGGAGAGAAGAGAACATTTTGGTTGCCTGTCGCGCAAAAAACAAAATGAATGATCGAGACTAATGATCTATGTTATTAGAAAATTACATCCCACTTCAAGATACATTTTGGTTTGCCCAGTTGTTAAGGCATGACTTTCAAATTAAGCAAAGAAGGCGCTTTGAACAGAGCTGTGACGCAGACAATATTTGCAACAACAATAAACTATGACTACGTCTGAGGCTGAAACTAGTAATTAGCGGAATGACACATAAATCATCTCTGTCCCTTACTATGCCTCTGTAATCATGCTGCTATTCTATTGTATTGTGTTAAGTGATGAATGAACATATCCCTGCTGATGAATGAAAAGCCAATATCTGACTTTAGTTTTCCAGTGCTGTTATAGGTAATGAAGGATCCCATGCTTCTGTGAGGCAAAAGAAAATATTCAGCCTTCCTGGGTTTATGAAGCTCTATAGAAATCATAGGTTAACATCAAAATCTCATCAAGCAATAACATTTCATTATTTGACTAATTATAAATACAAGGTCGTCACTCAACAGCACAGAATTCAGAGCATTTCTATTGCCTCTACACGGCTCTCAACATGGTGACAGCTGAGCCAGCGGCTTGCAGCTAACGGTGCTAACAGCACAAATAGTGCAAACAACAGCAACGGTGCTGACAGAGATAATGTTAACCTGAGAGGGAACCCGAGGGTGGGCGTTACACTTCCACAACGACGCCATTGATCGGGGCAGCGTTATCAGCTGTTGCCGCTGTATGAGAGTAGTGCAGAGCGGCAGCCATGAGCTAGCCAGTGGGGTGCGCTCACATGCACTAACATGCACTAAAAGGCACTTGTGGCCAGCCCGGCTATGTCAACAAAGCAAGGAGAAACTCGGATTACAACACACACAGAGGGAGAGTGACTTCATTCTCTGCTCAGGTAGACATTACTCCTCTATATCTTTACATAGTAAATAGATGTTTGCTGCTATATTAATGCCATGAATATCGAATATTAAGACATTTAGAGTTAGGGAAAGACCACAGTCATGGTTCTAAGAAACCAACCATGACAGTTGATAGTCAATGAATGGCTGTCTCCAAAGTTCAACTTCAAAGTCTTGTTGATTGTCCAACCACCCCGACGTCTTCCATCAGCCAACATTGTGGCTTTCTAACAATATCACACTACTTCCTCCCTTGCTTAAGTGGGGACATCACATCTGAATTATGTTTTACAATTCACTCTCATTTATCAATTCACACTGTATGCTGTTCCTGTGACCCAGAACTGTCCAATCAATATCTGTGCATAGAAATATCTTTTCAAAGCTGGGAACCAAGACTAATCATCATGTCAAACATGTCCAGCCTTAAGCTGTTCAATAACACGTTTTTGGACAGTTAAGTATTTTGTCCTAATGTTTACACCCCTAGGAGCTTTCTGTTATTATAGTGCTCTTAGTTTACCACAGTTTGCACAGAGGCATCATGAGTACTGTCAATATAGCCCTAACATATACTGTTTACCTTTTACACTATGAATATGCCTAACACATGCTTTTGAGTAGTGGTACTGAACAGCTAGTTAAATGTTCTCAGACAGCCAACAGCAAACTGTAATGTCATTGCACAATGAAAATGGCACAAAGACAGTGTGAGAAGTAATATGCTTGTGAGAAATTCTCTTTTATTATCAATATACTTCTGCAAATTGATTTTTTTAACACAATATTGGCCCATTTCAGATAACAAGCAGGACCTCCTAAATTAATGATAGCACTTCACAATCAGTAACTATATTCAATTTAGTCTGTTGTGTGAGGTGTGCTTCCCAAAACAGGCTAAATATTGTTTTTCTTTAGTGATTATGCAAAGCAGATATTTAGACATGACCATGTGAAACAAGCTGATTGACTTGGAGTGGTTGAAATTATGGATACACATATGCATATTTAACTTTCCATGTAATTCCTCCATGTAATGTAATTTGTGTGTGCGACAAACCCTTTATGAACTGAAAGCACTCAAAACATCAATTTATGGTAGTTTAATTCCAACAAAACAACATATTGTCACCATTTTATGAAATAATAATGACTGAGAAATTAAAAAAAATAAATAAAAAATGTATGCTGACTGAGCATGTTTTGTATAATTGCCAAGATGGGGAAACAAGTTAACACACACATGCTGAGTGGGAAGAATGAGAAAGCCTTTCTCTTGTGGGCAGCAAGTCTTAGTATTTTCATGATCATTATTATCATGTCAGGATTGTTTACACCTACGTTATTCTTCGGTGGCTGTGATGATCTACGCTTCAGTTAAATCAACTCCTTATTACCGTGTTTGACTTGACATTAAACTGTTACTTTACCAAATATCACCGGTTATAATCACCACCAAACCTGTTTAGTGATGACATTGCAAGAGGATGCAATAAACTACGGTTCCTCTTGTGTAAACCAGAAAGGACTCATTAGTGAGTCATATAATAAAGCCAAAAGACTGCTGATGTAATGGAAGTTCCAACCTAATACCAGGCAACAGAGTTACGGTTGATAATGACTTACTAGTTTCAGCAAGAACTTTCCAATTTGTGCATGCCTTAACAATTGGCCATCATTACAGAAGCTGTTACAGTGTATACTGGACACACTAAATAGACCTGTTTCACAGCACAGATTTTGACTTGTGATAGCAGGAAAAGCATTGTTACACGTCCTGCTATGACATGTTTAAAGGTCTGCTGTGCATGCTGGTGGATTTGCATGGCTTACTGCGACACTAACTAGAATTGAGGCATTATTAATGTTATTGATTACACCTGTATGTTTCCTGGAGTGACACAATAAGATGTCCGTAATAAAAATGGTCCATTGGGTGCCTATACAACATATTTCCTCTGGTAGAGCAGCCTCTCGGAGCTGTATATTTTTGCAATTAGCTGACCACTAGCTGTAACATTGAAGGTTCTGCACCCACACACAGGTGTTTTCACTTATTCTGGCTGATTAGACCTCTGCTCAGGTTGAGGATGACTTCACTTGCACTATTATGAATATCTCAAGAGCGGGAGAGTGAGGCCCATCAACCAATCATGATCTGTACACTCTGATAAAGTCCTTTGAGGCAATTCAATCAGGCAAAATAAGTGAAAACAGCTGTATGTTGACGGATGTCTTGGCATTCAAGCTAAAGCTGGCGGAGCAGATGTGTAGACATTGTTATTGTTGTATACAACAGGCAGTTCTGGATATATCTTCAGAGATGTGTTTCTTCTTAATTTTAATGATAAAATAAAATAGAATCAATCAGTTTTATGTGATTGTTTTTTACTGCAAAAGTGGAGTTTGGTATCTATAGTTGGACCTAAGTTATCATTAAACTAGTGTAACAGTCTAGAGCATATGGTGCTCGACGAGATTATTTATCTTTAATGATTAAAAAAATAAATAAAAAGATCTAATCGTCCCAAAACATATTGAAACTTTCTTGAAGCTTGTGTTTGATTTCTATTCAGTCTGAGTTCTGCAAAACAACAGTATGTACAGCGGCCCCTGAGAGCTCAATGCGCAGCAAATACAAAAAAACAAACCAAATACAGAAATGTGTTGCAAGAAGCTCACATGACAATGGAAACGGTCTCCCGGGGACAACAAAAACTGATGCGCACGGCTGGGACACCCTTGTTGTGGCCATGGTTTTTTGGTTTATGAAGCTATTGAAGTCGGCTATCCGTCAGTGGTGTTGGAAAATGAGCTAAAATGTAGTTATGTTTTTTGGGGGGGTTATTTAAACAATGTGATCACATGATTCCGAAATTCTACATTCTAAATGTTAACTGCTAAACAAATTAAGCAAAGTGATTTTTTAGTCGTGTCAGCAAAATCTACCTGTGTATCTTCCTTGCCCCCTATTATGGGTTCTGAAAGTAACTATTAACATTATAGCCCACAAACATAATGTTAATCTGTTTCACAATTAATTGTGTGCATTTCGTCAGATTATTTGAATTTGCAGTCTAAATATAAGAAAAGGCTAATAATTTTAGGTGTGTGCATCTCTTTTTAGTGTCCCCTGGAAACAGTTTCCATTGTCGAGTGTTTCTTGCAGCGCGTTATTTGGTTTGTTTTCTGTGTTTGCCGCGCATTGAGCTCTCGGGTCAACCGAAAATATGATGACTGTCCGTTGTGGGGATGAGATGACATGTCAGCGTGGCACCAACAACTATTTAATTTTCAAGAAGTTAACCATACAAGCTCAGAAAACATTAAACTGAATGCCAGCGGGTACATTGTTACAGCAGGTATAACTCTAGACAGATAAATCTCTGGAAGCTCCTGTATATCTGATGCTAATGAATATTGTGGAGAACAGCCTACGTGCTAAAGGCTTCATGCACAATATAAAACCCCACAAAAACCCTGAAGGCAATTAAGCTATAGATGGTCTCTGAAGCATTTCGATTGGGAATAGCTCCCCTCTCTGCTCTACTTACTATCAGCCACAAGGTGTAGGCACAGGTGGGAGGACCCTGCGTGAAGGAAAGAGAGTAGGCAACAGCAAAGAGCTACTTGGTGGGTCTCATGTAATGCTCCAGAAAAGTTTCTGAGTGGGAGAAAGTTGGGCTGTTGCCTGAAGAGATGCTCATTTCAGCAGCCATTAAAATGTTCCTCAGGTTCTGTGATCTTCAGATTTACAGAGCTCCTGGAGGCGAGATAGAGCGAGAGAACTCAACAGTCGGGGATCCCAGAGGCAAGACAACAAGCAGAAAACAGCGTAATTAGATGAATCCCATTAGATGAGGATGTGTAACACTCAATGGCCGGAAAATCACTATTAACCATTGTAACTGTTTGCATATTACAGAGATATCGCAGAGCTGTTATCTTTCTATATTGGATTTTTTGCATTTGTCTTGTCTTTCGGCATCAAATTCAACTTTGATCAATTATTATTAATGTTGGGGAAATTACTGACAAAGCAATCCAAGTCTTTTGAATTTAAATAACTATCAATAAATATGATGCATGTTTCTTGTTACCTTTAAGTTACTGATGTCATAATGAAAAATGCAGGTTAAACGTTTAACCAAACTACCAGTTTTAGACACAAAGGACACAATGCTGTAACTAACTAACCAACTAACTAACTGACAGTGATTCAGTGATGTTGCTAGGTACGCGTCTCTGACACATTAAAATCCGAAAGGACGCAGTAAACTCACTATCAACGCGTCCAGGTGACACACCCTATTTTCCCCTGATAATGCTGCATTGTGAACAAAAAAATCTGTGTTATCATAGAAATAAACAAAAGTACAGAAGCCCTGAGAGGCAAGTGAGAAAAAAACAAAACTTCTGTTGATCCATTTTCTAAATCTTAAGTCCTGTTTATGATTTAAGAACAGGTGAAAAAAAGGTTTTGCCAGGATAATCTTTTTAAGTTCCTTTTTTTTCATTTGTGAAACAGGTGGGAGAAAAAAAGTTTGCCAGGATTTTCTAAGTTGGGAAGAAAAAAAAAATTTAAATGTGTAACTTTTAATATTTTCTACTAATACTATTTTAATACTTTTTTTTTTAGAAATATTACAAAAAAACCCACAACAACAAAAATATGTAGGCTATTAAATATCCCCTATTTTCTGAGTTGCCGCAGCATCACCCTAATAGCTAATAAGTAGATAGAGTTATCGCCAGTTACTTCCACCTTAAGTTCATTAGGGAAAGTTAAAAAGACTATTTAGGTTTTTTTGGGGAATAACCTACAACATAATTTGGAGAAATACAATTTTTCTTTTAAGCGTGATATGCATAGTTTAGTCTCAAAAACATATGTAGTTCCTGTGTGAGTGTATGAACGCAATGATTGGTAGTGGAATTAACTGCGATTTAAGGGGGCACCTGCCAAAATCTTGCCAATAGGGCACCAAATTGGTCAGGGTTGGCTCTGAAACTGACTTGGATTGTTAAAACAGCAGGGATGAAAGTAGGTCGCCAACAAAAGCCATTTGATCACCTCTACAGCACAGCTGTACATGGAAAGCCCTGTCAATCATTCAGTGACAAAACACATCCTCTCCACTCTGAGTTGGAGTTGCTCCCCTCAGGGCGATGCTGTAGAGAATACGCCTGGCAAAGAAAAACATCTACAAGGGAGCTTTTTTCCCCCAAATGCAATTAATGTGGTCAACAAACTACAGTAAACATAAGAGTGTAGTCTGTACACCATGGGTATGAATGCAATGACTGTGGTACAATTGAGAGATCTTTGTTCTGTTAATCTGATGCTTTTATCTTGTGGACATGTTTTGTGTTTATATTTTCCTGTGTGAGACCGAAGACAATTTTCCTGCCTTAGCTGGACAATAAAGTTTATTCTATTCTATTCTATGGGAATTGTAATTGTTTCAGTCACTATGTAAAGTCTGTTTTGTGGACCTCTGGAAGAACAGCTGATGAACAGCTGATGCAATTCTGTAGCTAATGGGGATCCTAATAAACTAAACTGAACTTACCAATAAATATATATAAAAAGAAAATGTATGAGTGGGACATTTGGACACTTGCTAAGGGAATAGGATCATTTTGTACATTTAGTGATAGCTATACACAGCAGAATAAGCATTTTGATTATGGCAATTTCAATTAATATGGTTATTATTCATATTTATGATGTAGAATCGGATGCTGTTTATGGACAATTATAGTGCGATGCTTATTCTTAATCAGTCCTTCAGTTGACAGTTGAACCATCAGTACTTAGATCTAAATCTAAATCCCCCGAGAGGCCAGCAGCTCATTTCTGTTTGTTTAATATTCAAGAGGGAAGTCCATCATTTAACTTGTGGGTCCAACAGTTTTATCCTAGAGGTGTAAGCCACGTCAGTGAAAGTCGGTATTTAATGAATAAAATACTTGAGTAACATTAACTACGACTCTGAATGAAGCCGTCTTGTTTCACAGAGGACAGAATGAGACCTACACACTGTTGGGCACAAATTCAAACCTGATCAGCTGTGCGTAGACTTACAGCTGTTTTTATTTTCTCTCTTTCATCTGCCAACAAAATCAACTTTAGCTCACTGCTCCAATATGCTCGGATAGCTCGGATCATACTTTATAACACCTTACCTACGCACAGCTGATCAGGTTTGAATTTCTCCCCAACAGTGTGTAGGTCTCATTCTGCCCTCTGTGAAACAAGACAGCATCAATCATAGTCATAGCTGCTGTTGCTTGAGTTTTTTATTCCTTAAATAAATAAACAAAGCTTATCAACCTTACATGGCCTCCACAGACTTTCACCCTACACCTCTATGACGGAAGCCTATTGAATATTAAACAAACAGAAATGAGCTGCTGGCCTCTCGGGGGATTTAGATTTAGGTCTAAGTACCGATGGTTCAACTGTCAACTGAAGGACTGATTAAAAATAAGCATCGCACTGTAATTGCAATATTCAATAAACAGCATCTGATTCTATATCATAAATATGAATAATAACCACATTAATTTAAATTGCCAAAATCAAAATGTATCAAAAGAAAGAGAAATCATTAAATGTACAAAATGATCCTATCAAGTGTCCAAATGTCCAACTCATATTCTTTTTTTTTCATTCTTTATTGGCAAGTTTAGTTTATTATGATTAGTTTAATGTTTGTGATAAAAGTTTAACAATTTCTGACTCATTTAATTTTTTTATATCACATTTGATTTGTATAATGTTTTGTAAATACTGTAAAGTTTTCAGATTTGGGATTTTATTTGTTTAATTTTCTAATTTAAAAAAAATATATATATATATTTATATAAATAAATAAATAAATAAATAAATATATATAAATAAATAAATATATAAATATATATATATAAATAAATATATATATATATAAATAAATAAATATTTTTTTTTCCAACATACATGAATATAACCATAATTATATAACAACAAACACAAGTTTAACACTACAATTTGAAAATATAAACGGTATATATACAGTATATATGTATTGGGGACCCACTCAAACGCCTACCTGTGGGTCCCGGGGACTCACTACATTAAACATCAACATCACTTAGTGATTTTATTTTATTGACTTTAGTTTTGATTTATGTGTTTGCTTACAGAGAATCACCTATTTCCTTTTTGTGAAAGATCATAACTAAAAATAAAAAAATATAATAGAGTAAAGACATAACTGTCCATTTCCTTCACATATTGTTTTGTTGTCTTAATAAATGTTGCTGACCTGAAACTTAATGGCCTCGCTATTAAAAGTAAAAGCCCTCTTGTTTATTGTTCCACATGAATCAGGTTCATTTAACTGTAGACCTCACTATTCCTCAACACCCCCAGGATAAAGGTGACTTTGTGTATTTCATTTTTTGGGGTGTGCTCATAAATACTTGAAACACAATGGTCAAAAGCACTGACTTTATGAAGCTGAAGTTAATATATGGAACATGCAGTTAATCTTAACCTTTTAGTGTTTTCTTAGCGTACAGGAAGTATATTTAGATGTTGAAAACCTTCAACCTACCGCATGAAGTCACTTCTATATGAACTCCACATTACAGCGCAACACATCGATCAGTTGAGAACAGGTATAAACAACGTTAAACAGTTTCCTTCTATTGTACATAATTTCAGAGGTGTCTTATTATCAGTTTCAGGCAGGAACATCTCAGAGAAAGTGTGCCACCTGTCAGACGATGTGTTTCTCTCCTTTTTGCTCACATCCCTGTTTGCTCCGCTGTGCCTCTGTGCTTTCCCACCCTCCCGAGCACAACAGCGGAATTACCACTTTGATCTTCGCACCTCGCGTCTCGGAAAAGCACTCATTTTGTTGGAAAGATATTATTGAAATGTTATTGTATTTCAAATGTAATGTCAAAGTTGCATTTGTGTACTTCACCAAGTTACGAGTGCGATATGCCGTTGAATTGCTAAAGTTGTCATGCGAAGATGACAGCTAACTGGTTTGGTACTTTTTGTATGTATAGGTGAGGCATCGGGGACACTAGTCAGATACGGCGCACATACACAGAAACCGGTGCCAACGCTGCGCAACAGTGAATGCTGTAGGGAGGAGAGAAAAATGACTGATTGCTTAATTCTTTTTATCAGAGAAATTTTAGAGAGAGAGAAAGCGGGAGAAGAGAAGAGAAGCTGTCATCTCTCCTCTGCTGGTGACGGGATATAAATAGCAAGTAGGTTCTCTTAAAAGTCGAGATGAAAACATATGCTTTGTTTCCAGTGCGTAGCTGTAACGCGGCTTTGAAACCTGAAGCCGGGAGAAGACGCTCCTTCATGTCTCCCCTCAGTAAGCCAGAGAATAACGAACAAGAAGAAGGCTCCTCTGAAATGCCTGACCTAATATTTGACAGATAGTCAAGACATATGTATCCAGGGACCAAAAAAGCAGATTTAAGGGAAAGATGAGCTCATATTGTATTTTATTGTAAAATTTTATTAGGTTTCTGTATCTCAAGCGCAACTTTCGAAAGGGAAACCATTTCCTTTCTTCTTCTATTATCAGAGGAAATTCCAGTACATAATCATTTATGCTGCCGTGTAGTTGTGTGAAACCTGGTTAAGATAAAAATTACAGTGGAAAATGTCCTGTATACTCCACATGAAGAATGTTAATACTTCATAAGTGATGAGTATTGCGAGTATGTATCACAGCTACGACATAAGATTTCCTCACTTGCTCAGAGGTACCCAAAGGCTGATTGACAACCTATACGGTGCTCCCTATCCCGACTCAGACTGTGCGGTGTGTGTATGATCTGTCAAAAGTAGGGGGGAATCCTCTCAAAAAGAACGAGCTGGTGGAGGACATAATGAGGCATTATATTCATGAGATCCACCAGAGTTTTCTTATCATACTCCCTGTTGTGTAATTGACTAATCAACATCATCCAAAGTACACAGTCTTTGTTCTCTGGCTAATGCATTCTGATGGGTTCAAAGGCATGGAAAACAGAGACTGAGCAAGTGAGAGAGCACACATGTGAGTGTGTGTGTCTGTGTGCACCGGCATGTGTCAGGAGACCAATTACATTTCCGAGTTGTACTTCAAATGAGGCCCACCGAATCACTGCCCTTCCCTGATTTGGCTCCTGCAAAAATTAGAGCAAACCATAGCTATACATACGCACGCACGCACGCACGCATGCACGCACACACACACACACACACACACACACGTATTGTGTCTATACTGTTCATTTTGGCGGGCTCCATGCTGTATTACATAAGGTCTTTTCCCTGCGATGGCAGCTGCTTTGCTTAGCAGGTGAGGATGTAACAAAAATATTGATTTTGGACAAACAAATAGCTACCGACTCACTGACGGGGCAGAACTGGCAAGTAAACAGAATAAAAAAATACCAATATTGATTCTAACAAACAAATAGCCACCGACTGACTGACACGGGCACAGCTTGTAAGTAAACAACGTGGCATGATTCAAATTTGAAATGGAGGAGGCGTACCTCAACAGTTTGTCATGTGTCGATTTAGATTTGCTGACTAATCTTCCCTCCATCGCTTTTCGAAAGGCTCAAAGTGCCTCAACTCTCTGTGGAGGTAATCTCACAGCAAGTAATCTTTAAGATGCATGAGCATGGAGGGAGAAAGCCCTGGTTTCAAAGCACATATACATGCATAAATATACATGCTGTTGGAATATAAACCAACAGTGTATCCATGCATCCATTAATCCTTGGTAGTGAGTAATCCCAGTGTGTTTATGTACAGGGGCTAATCTCCCTCTCTACTGCGAGGGGACTGAGACTCCCACTCGCAGGTAAGCCTCATTCCCCATACCTCGGCCACAACCGCTAATCCCACTTCCAGATACAGAGGAGACGAGCTAGAGAGAGAGCTTATGTGCAGTTGTGTCAGTTAGTTTGCATGACTGGCAAGTACACACCACATTAAATTCATGATGGAATGGTTGCTGACTAATTTCAGTGACTTCTGTCAGCAGGTCAGGACCTGGGTGTTACCCAGATTCACCTCTAAACGTGCGTACTGTGACTAAAACACAATTTGCCTACTTTTAAATCTAGTTAATATGAAACATACTGTATGTGAAAAGGTTTTGGTTTCCATCTCGTTTATGCTATGAAAAATAAATAAAAAATGGGCTGTCAAAAGCTGTCAAAGAAAGTGCCAGTGTTGCTTACCCAATCAGAAAAAACTGGACTGAAACTTATTCTAAAACAAACTTTCTGAATTCAAACTGATGTCACATCTGCTTGTGCATTTAATTGATCGTGGGAATTTAAGTTTCCTGTAAAAGTTAGGTGAGGATATATTTAAATTATAGAGAAAATATTCTGCATAATTTTTTGTTGTTGTTGATTATATCACCTTTATCCGTTTCAACCATATCTAACATCCCTTTTCTTAACTACTAATCTACCTGAAATGACATAAACATGATCAAATTTAATTTAGGTGTTAAAGAAACACTTAACAAAACCATACAGCCAACTTAATAAAAGTAAAATATAGAAATTAAACTATGAAAAAACTAATATTATAGAAAAATCAAACAATTACAACCATAATAGAAGATACTCACTACATAATGTATATCTTCCGAAGAAGTTCTGTTTTTTTGTCTGTCGTCTGTTTGTTAGCATATCGCTGATCTTTATATGCTGATTCTGCATTCATATGCAGAATCTGTAGGCAACAGTACAGGATTTTGGTACAGGAAGCATTCTGGTTCCTGTTTGTAGTCCAAGTAGTATTGATCGTTCACTTCTTTGGTTGAATGCAGGTTAACTGTCTGTGTGGAGAGCAAAAGAGGCGGAAATGCAATCTGGGAACACACCTGCTATCGTCACTGACAATGATTTACCTTTTTATTGGTTTAAAATGAGCTTAATCTGGCTACTTGTGAAACAATACAGCCGTACATGTCGTCTCTGAACTCCAACTCCAGTCTTGTGTCTCCAGTCATTAATCAGACTGTAAACAATGTGCTGTGCACTGAAAAGGAAGTCTTGGCCCGGATATCGGCTGGCTACACCAGAACCCTAGAAATATAGCCGGTTATCCCCAGAGGGTTGTCTGTCGTCAGACTGATAGCCGATGTGTTCCGAGATTGGCGTATCACAAAAACCTGTCAACAGATTTAAATAAAATTGTGCTAGACCATGGTCCAAAGAAGAAAGGATGAATTTATGCTGAAAATTTGTTAAGAATTAATTCTGGCTTTACTTGTTTTTACTTCACTAATACGTGTAGAGAGTTTCCGACACGTTCTCATTCCAAGTCCAGTCACATACTGACGCTTTGTCAGACCCCACGGCGTAAGTTTTCGCTCGCACTAAACACGTACTTAATGTTGTGAATTAAACAAAAATTGCTTAGGCTTAGGCAACAAAACCACTTAGTTAGGTTTAGGAAAAAAAGACATCATGGCTGGGTTTAAAACTCCTGTGTTTGTACAGTGAAAATGGTAATGGTAAAAAGTGAAATGTGACTTGACGTTGTGAACACGGGACACAAAAGATCAGCTGATTGTAAAGTGAACGTGAAACTTAACGCACGGAACATGAACAGCGGTCTCCTGGATGAAAGCCTAATGTTTGTTGGACCCATCCATCTCCCCTCCCGCCCTGTGTGCCTCTTTCGCTCTTTGAACTACGTCACCACAACACTTTCCCTGTGCGTTTACTGTTGCCGTGGCTGGGTTTACATTGTAGTTAATGGAAAGCCCGGTGCATTGCATACCGGGTGCTAAAAGGGTGCCTTGTGCAGTGGTATGGAACGCCAGCAGCCATGACAAAGCATCAGAATTTGACGCCCTGGGGATTAGAGCCGGCTGTAAGTTCTTATTTCTCTTGCCCTCCCTCCAGGAAGAGGTCAGAGGTTAAGGTCAGACACAGAACAGCCTGCAGCTGGTATACAGTAGGCCTTGGTGGTATTTCTTGCCAAGGGACATTTCAGCATCTTTACTGTCAGTGGCCCCTGAACCTGGGTCCTCCAGGTGAAGGTTGTTAGCTACTTCACTTACAGTATGTATCATATTTGAATACTGTTTTACCACTTTTACATCTTATTTTTATACCTTTTTTGCATCTTGACCTGTAATTAATTAGTGTTCAGTGTCTTCACTCTTAATGGAAATTTAATAGAAGATGGTCTATAAGGTATTATCATAATTATAATAAGCTTATAGAGATGGTTTATAGTTCATAGGTTTACAGTCACAGTGGGTTTTTAGTCTTCTCTTCTGTAAACTATTCTCTTCCCTGAAACTAAATGATTGCATTTACTTGAAGTTTGCAAAGATTCATTTTGTCAGGGTTTTTTTGTGTTCATTTCCATGGCGATGTAAACCCGCTGTGGGCTGTCAGCCATAAATTATGGTCATGGACACTATAGATGGTCTGTGCCTGTCAAGTTTGCATGTAAATGATGGTTAGTTTGTTGTCCAATCACACACTTGCATGCAAATTACAGATGACTTGGTGGCGACAGCGCCTTGTCTAATCGCACGCTTTAATGCAAACAAATTTAAATGAAGTAAAATCACAATTTGCTTGTCATTCACACTCACACACACACACACACCAGTCACAGTGAGCCAGCGTGCGAGGTGCTGACCATAAGGACTACCACACTTTGACAAGTGGACAGGAAGAGCTGGGGATCAAACCACCACAGCTAAAATGACCTTTTGGTATAACATCTATTATTATTACATATTCGTAATAATATTGTATTTTTTTCACAATTTACAGAAACAGTTTGACTTGTATAAAGAACTGTATGTTGTTCATTGTTGCTTTTTATATATGTGTCTCTTTTTCACCTATATATACCTGCATGTATATATCAGTTATGTTTATGTCTGCCAATCCTCGTTCAGCTCTGTTGTCCTTGTTTTTAGCTGTATGTCTATTTCTATCTTCCTGAAAACTGTTCTTGGAACTGAAACTGGAACTAAAAACCAGTCAAATTCCTTGCACACATACTTGGCAAATAAAGCTGATTCTGATATTCCAGCAAAACACAACAAAAACGTCTCTCTTTTTTGTATGTGTATTCATGGCACTATGACTATACTAAAAGCAAAACAAATCTCCCTCTAGGGTATTAATTAGTAATAATAATACTTCCAAGTTGATGCCAGACAACGAGAGAGACAGAGAGGCCAGCCTTCCTGACTCTAGAGGCCCCAAGGTTTCTGACCTATTTCTGCCTCGGAGTAGCTGTTTCATCACAAGCAGACACCAGCCGCTGCACCTGGATGGTGCACGTGTGTGTATGTGTGTGTGCGTGTATATGTGTGTGTGCGTGTGTGCGTGTGTGCGTGTGTAGATGCACCCTGTGTCTCTCAGGTATTACTGCACAGCTCTGTTTGGTGCCCGCTGTTGTGAATACACACTCACACCCTCCTATCTTCTTTCTCCACTCTCCTTCTTTTCATGGAGCAGCATTTTCCCACCACACACACACACACACACACGCACACGTTCCTTTCTCAATCTCTCTCAGGTGCTGCCCGCTGCGATGTCCAGTGCTGAGTGTTGCTGTATCTGCGTTCACAGCAGGACATGCGCACACGCGCGCACACTCACACGAACCCACACACACACCCACACAGATCCTGTTACACTAAATGTGTTCACAGCAGGGTAAACCTGATTCAAACAGCTAGCGAGAAGGTCTAATGATTGATGATAAGACCGGAATATCCGCAGCCACAGCAAAATCACACAAACAGGTTATCTGGGACCTCCAGGCACTGAGCTGCTTTCACATGGCGGTGGAAGAGGGGCTCGGGATCATTAGCCCACACATACGTGCACACACACACACACACACACACAGACAGAGAAAGGTCTGTAACACCCCCCAATCCACATCCACATGCATGTACCAATAGACCTGGGCACAGATTTATGCACAAATGCCTGTACATGCCAGGGGATTCTCATGTGCACACACACCAACTCACACTCTGCTGCTGCCTCTTTTTCTCTCTCCCTTTCTCTCGTGTACTTTGAGACAACTTTCTCCTGAACTGCTGAGGAGGCAGGCAGGTAAGCAGGCACATCAGCAGTGGGGCAGAGGTGCTGTTAGTCTGATGAGCAGTAAAGCTGTCTAGAACACCAGAATAGCTATGAGGAGCTGCATTTGCTCTCATGTTTACCAACCTAAAAAATCCACTCCGCCTCAGAACTTTCTCCTTTATGCTACAGCGTATTTAACATTTCTCCGGCGCGTGCAGTTCAACCTTCAAAAGCATGTAATGTGTGGTATGCGATGGTGTCAAAACCTCACTAAATGTCACACATCTTCTGCAGTGTTAGGACTGTATTTGTTGTTGTGTTCTAGCATGATGAAGGTGTTGCTCCTGTACCAACAGTGTGATTGGAGTCTTTCCCACTGACGTAAGCCGGAGAGGAGTATTCTCATACAGAACAGTGATGTAATGGACTGTGAAGGTACTAGTCAGGCTGCTTCTTTTCGCTCCCTCCTCCTCTCTGTCTCACTGTTTCACCCTCCCTCCTCCCTCCCTCCCTCACTGTTCCCATCTCTACGTTTTTTTTTTCTTTTTCCTCTTGGCAGGCTACTCCTTCTACTCCTCTGGGATCATTGAATTAAAACCCAACAGCTCCCTCGCTCGGTCACAAAAGGAAACTGCATCCTGAGACGTGGTTGAATGCTCCCCACTGCGTCTCCATCTCTCCATCTCTTTCAGTAAGTACGGTGCACACTTCCTCCTCCTCCCTCTCTCTCCTCCATTTGCCTTGATGTTATCCCGCTCAGTCGCCGCGGTTACGATACCCAGGTCGGTCCTTGAATGGTTTGTCAGACACTTTCTAGACACAGACAGCTCTTTTGTCACATTAACTGTCAGAAACGTGAAACATTTATTAGACTCAAGTTCCCACTAAGGAGTCCCATACTAGTGCTCCTCCTCCCGTTCTTCTCTACTTTCCTTGTTCGCTGCCTTCATCAAAGGAGAACCACCAGCTCGGTCTGCCCCGGGGAGACACCACAACGAGACAGACGAAACCTCCCAGCTCTCTACTCTACTTGACCATCCCAGTGTGAGGAGGGAAAAACATACGCGCACGCAAATTCGATAATAGCAGCGCTGTTCCATCTGCACACACGAAGACGCACAGTCCAGCCGTCTTGAGTGTCTGTGGCGGGCCCTCCTTGACTTCCCATGTTACAAAGGGCTAGAACTACCACACAAATACACACACACACACATACATACACAAACAGTATGCATTTCTCTTTTTGAATGAATCCACTATTAAGACTACTGCTGTCATCTTCTTTCCAAGAAAACTGCAAAAGCAAAACGGCAGAAGAAACAAACACATATACAGAAAAACAAATGCGCACACACACACACACACACACACATTGCAACTATATATATATATACTATAAATACACACACATGCACAAATACCAAAGTGCAACAGGGGTTTTGAGAGAGGAAGCCCACAACATAAATATCCAATTACCAAACACATCAAACGCACAGAGGATGAAATATTGATAACTTCGAGACATTTATGTAATCCACAATGGTGCCTTATATAAGTGTTCCACTTTACAAGGAGAAACAGAAATGTGCAGGGAGGTATTGTTTTCTATTATTTTTTTTTTTTTTTTACATCACAGAAAAAAGAAAGAAACTGTTGTATGTTGGCAGACAATAGTGAGCATACGAGAGTAGTGGTTGAAAGCGGTGGGACAAATGTGCTCCCTCTCTAGCTCCCTCTCTAGCTCTCTCACATTAAGTGCTCCCATATAAGAATACATGCATACAAACACCTACTGTATAGCTAACATGCAACAGTGAGGCAACAGTTACAGATCTGTCCCTGCGAAACCTTAACATATCATTATCATGTTATCTAAGACACCACAAATGGAAATGAAAGCAAAAACGAGTGATGACTTATCCGCTTGATTCTGGTGTTTGGATGTACATTCATGAGGGGGAGTGACTGGGATGTTTTATTTGGCAGTTCATATGCGGCTGTCAATCGCTCAGTGATAAAGGCTGTTCCAAGCATATGGAGCTGACGGGGGAGGTTTTTTTTGGGCTTCTGTATCCACTGCACTGCTTTGAGCTGCAGATCATAGAGCTTTTGCGAAGCCATAAACAAGCAAGGAAAATATGGATTCTCTCTAATTAATTGTAAATTGTCACTGCTTGAAGAGAGGATGCTGACTGATGTGTGCATGTAGAGTATGTGTTATCATGTGTGAGAGAAAACGAGAGGGGAAATACAGAGAGGGGAAGACTGAATAATTTGACTTAACTTTCGTTGCCTTATCAACAAGCCACTCTTCATGGTTTTTCCTTTGAAACTGCTGTTCCCCACTAAGGCCGAATAAATTAGAACTCTAAATAGGAATAATAATGAGAGCATACATTATTTCTGTTGTTGGTACTGGTTGATGTTGTTGTTGTTTGTGTCGGCAGGAAGGCTCAGATCTCCATATATGCAAAAAAAGGTAACTTCTCTGCATGTTTTATAAGTTTGGAGGATCATTTTAATGGTGACCCAAAAAGATGTCCTAGATATTTGGGGAACATCCTTTTGAAAAATTCCTGAAACTACAGACAGAGAGACAGATAGCACAGAGGGGAAGAGAGAGAAGAGGAGGAAAGTTAGAGAGAAGAGAGGAGAGGGAGAGTGAGAGATAAAATGGAACTTCTTCCTGTATTGTGAATGACACATCATTTCAAACAGCTCTCTGCTGAATCAATCATAAACACAGTTATGACTACAACACCTCTTTTTATTTTCAAATGTTTAAGTACTCGATGTGTTTTAGATTACTATGACTATGCTGTCATCATCATTGCCCATTTAAAGCAGATAGCCCCCCCTGCTGGCCTCTGGCAATGACCTCAACCTCAATAGCCTCTCACCCCCAGTAGGGGGGTTTAACCAGCCCGTCCTCAGGGGAATCCCCACTGCCATTTTTGAAAACTGTTCCATTACTCTGGAAACTCAAGTGGCCTTTTGTGCGATCGACCCCTTCGATGTCTAATGTAATCTCCAGAGACAAATCTTACCCCGAATCCACTATGAGCTTTCGCCATTGCCTCGTATTGCACAACTGAAGATCAAGTGAGACAGCTATGAGTAAACAAACTGCTAATTTAGAGCTGCGATGAGTAATCGTGTAATTGATTACTTGTCAAATGTTAAATTAATCACCAACTATTTTGATTGATTGCTCGGTTTGAGTGTTGTTGAAGAAAAAAAGAGTCTAAATTCCAGCTTCTTAAATGTGAATGCTATATAGTGCTATGTGTTACCCACAGGGACTGAAACATTACAAAAATATTATACTCTATTAAAAGCACTGTTACTTTAAAGACATTTTCCTCAAGTGAAAGTAATTGTGTAGAAACGTATTTGGATAAAAGCAACAAAAATAATTGCATTAAATGTCAGCGCAGTGGAACAACATGAACCAACGTGACCCCTTAAGTCCAAACCACCAATAAATTCCACTTCGACAGAGGGCAGCCTGCACATACAACTAATTATCAATTATAAATATACAACAGAAGCCCTCAGTATAGCCTTACTAGAATTGACCAGAGAAGAGACAAACAAAACAATAGACAATAGACAATAGATGGAAAATCTATGGACATCACGGCAGGTGCAGCAAGCGACTTTTAACTGCATACATTAAATAACCTGACACTTCTTAGAGAATCAACAGCAGAATAAAACATCACCAAGGAGCCGTATAAACAACATAAATTCAGCAGAATACTTCTCCGACTTGCTACTCACTCACAGGTACTACCTGGTGGCAAAAACCGTGCAGCACATTCCCAAACATCAATACTGCTAAAAAAAACCCAACATATTAACATCAGTACTTAAATTTAAATAAAAGTCATCTTATTGAAATTTATTTTCTCTTGTCTTTATTTGCATATTTAGTATTGAGGTAATTCAAAAGTAACAGAAAGAAATCAAGTTACGTTACTTTAATATTGTGATACTAGGATAAGTTTACTGACTAAATGTTTAAACAGGTAATTAGTAATTGTTAGTAAACTCTGCTTGCAGGTGGCACATGTCAAAACTGCAGAGGTGATTACTTTCCTTGACTGTAGATGACACACATTAGTATGTCTACATCTGTTAAAAATGTTGTCATGATTGCCAATTCCTTCGTTATGCAACAGACTGCAACATGACAAAAGAGTATAATGTAAAAAAATTGCAAATTTTGAAGTCTACTTGTACCTCATTTAAGTTTTAACTTGATAGGACGAAAGAACATTTTTTTGTTCAAATCACCGATGGAGCGTCACCTTAAAGCTGCAGTGGGTAGAAATGGAGTAAATATGATTTTAAAAAAGTTATTTTTATAAAACGGTCATTATATCCAGTAGACAGTAGTGTATGAGACAGGTAATCTCAAAAAAATAATTTGCCTGTGTCCTCCGGTGCTCCTAATGGCATCTGCAAGATTTCACACACTGGAGGAAAACAACCAATCAGAGCCGAGCTGGAGTCTGCCATCCAGCAGTCGGCTGTCAATCACTCGCGAACTCCGATCAAACGGTCAAACTAGGCAGCGCTGATCAAATATGACTCAATATTCTGTTACTGTAATGCCTATTTCTTGCCTCAAATGTTTTCATAGACATCTTGTAGTGTACGGTTTAGCTGTAAAATGAGAAAGTTTGTGACCCGGCAGTCATGTTGAGATCAGTTAAGGAAATAACAAGCACCGCCCACCAGCCGTAGCACAGCCAATAGGAACGCTCTCTCTGAAATGACCCGATTGAACAAAGTCTCGCGTCCCGGGCTTTTTTAAAGCCTGAAAACAGAGCCATGAGGAGGTGCAGAAGTCTAGTTTTCTCTCAGAACACTTGAATTACAATATGCTGAAAGGTTATTATATATGTTTTGCCCAATGATGTCAAAAACATTCCACCTACTGCAGGTTTAAACGGTGTGTAATGTCTGTAAATGCAAGTGTTCAAAGCGACTATATGTGCAATATTTGTCAGTAGTTAGTGTTGGTGAGTTTGGACAGTGGACCAGGCTAGGGTAGAGGTTAGTGGTGGTTACTCACCTCCACCGCCCTCTTTTCATGGAGAGCACATCTGAAATTCCAACATTGACATGTGAAATACAGACGGCAACTCCTATGGCCTCCCAGCGCTGCACAGCGGGCTGCTCCTCTCAGCTCTAAACATAGACCAGACCAGAAGCTACACAACCATCCACCAGCTTTGCTGTCACAATGATCATCTTGGTTTATTAAATAACATGTAATCCCACCATTTAGGTGCTCGAGGAGAAACCCATTACTTAGAGAGAGACGGTTGCGTTTACTGTTCACGGATGGTTTCTATATAGCAATATATGATTTAACTTTTAAGACTGTTCCTACGTATCCTAATTAAATAAAGAAAGCACCTTCTTTTTTCCGGATGAGAGTATTTGTTTTAAAAATCAAAGTTCAAAAGTTTTTAATTCAGCTTTCCGGTACCATACAGTGTTTGCTAGTAATAGTTCCTGAGTTTGTGTGCGATTGTATACAGTATGTGTTTGTGTGTGTGTGTTGAGATATAGAGGTAAAGAGTGTAAAGGGGCAGCACGTACTATGTGTATGTAGACAATATACAGTATGCATCATTGTAATAATCCCCCTCTCCAGCCCAGTCACAAGCCAAGTATGAAGTGCTACTGCCTGGTAGCACAAAGCACAATGTGAAGCTCATGTGACTGTATTAACCTTTCAGTCCTAATCTCCTGCAGTCACGAATGAGAGAAAGCAAGAGACAGAAAAGAGAAAAGAGAACAGAAAATATAAAGTTAGAGAGATTTCAAAAGAAAGCAACAAAGTAAGCAGGGGAAGAAAACAATTGAGATATGTTTTGTTGTTCCTCTGAAGCCCTCAAGACTCAGTTTCTATCTATGGTTTGTTTTGAGACGGAGAACAGAGACTCTTGATATACAGAAGTGCAGATTTGGCACTGAATTGTCAAATAAATCGAATTGAAGCCGAGATCACTGTGCAACACCCCCCGTGGCTTCAAAAGCAACGCAAAGACCATAGAGAATAACACTGACATGTTCTTATACCAACACTGACAGCAAAAAAGTCTCTGTTATTTCCGTAGTTAGTTTTATAGCTCGGAGCAGACTGTCAGTGTTCCTGCTGAGGGGCAAGCGAGATAATAAGCTGGCGGGTCTAGGAATCTCATTGGCTCCATGACACAAGTTTATAGTTTTGTCACGCTGGTCTTTTGGCATGAGAGTCAATGGAGCCTTTGGTCAGGATCAGCTGATTTCATTGAAAGGGAGGTTACATGAAAGCTTCCCAGAGGGGCTACTATTTATGGGCAGATCACTGGGAAACAATGTTTGTAATGTAAAGGAGAAAGATATCAGACAGATGTCTGGATGGAATTGATATCTTTATCACACATCTCTGAAGCCTTGACCTATATTTCCCACTGACATCGCCATCAATGAATAGAGCTACTTATGTTAAGTACAGTGGAAACCGCTTATAGTTTGTGGACTGCCATATTGGAGCCATGGGTTCAGTATTTTGGCCGTAGCACATCTTGGTATTTGACCGTTGCCTTGTTTTTTTTGCAACCAGAAGTGACACGAGAGGGTGTAGCTAAGCACAACTGAATGCTGAATAAGACATTTTCAGGTGACCAAAGAGGTTACCATTAACTTTCATGAACTGAAAACACACTGTGAAAGGGTTAAAGTTGTAAGAGGAAAACACGGACAACGCCGTGGTAGTGACCTGTCAATCACAAGGTAGCCACGCCCTAAAGCATACCCTGCTTTACCGTCTATTTTACTCTTAATGGCGATAGAGGAAAAGTTACCAAGATCATTAGGATTCATCTGGGAATCATCAATTTTACGTCAATTCATCCAATAGTTGTTGAGATGGTTCAATCTGGGCCACTTTGATGGACCAAGAATCACAAAGCGAGCGTGCAAAAAAACACAATCATAAACTTCATTGTATTTTTCAATGGACAAATTTGTGATTGCAAAAAAACAGATGCTTAACCTCATGCTGCATCCACGCAGACAATTTAAACACTTCAGTCCAAGTGCTTTTTGTGTATGCACTTGGGATGTGTCAATGACGCTAACCTGGATATGAATATAAATAAACTGCTGCACATAAACTCAGCTGGGGATTTTTTCATTGCCTCTAGCCATACACTGGGACTGACACTGTACCATTTACAGATAGATCCCAATTAATGTAACACCTACTTCCAATTTCCGTGTACTCCTACACTAACCATGCCATTGTGAGACTGAACAGGTACACGCTAGACATCCATATAACAATATTTGTGTTACATAACATGATAGACATGGATGTCTTTGTTAGATAACCTAATAGTTGGAAACCATGAGGCCTCGCCGTGCCATTCTAACCCTTGCTATGCGCACAAGACTGGTGACATAGAAGTGTAGTGTTATAGTAGAAAGAAAGGCCAAGTGATTAATAAAAACACCTGTAACACACATAGATAAGGGAAACCATTTCAATAACACTAACTCAAGAGAATACTAATGTTTTTGTCAGGTGCGTTGTGATGGTATTATGAACTTTTGCTTACAGTATTTTTGTGCAGATCTACTTCCTCTAACTCTATGTCAAGCCCTAATGGTAGCATCACTCACGCCCCAAACTCACAGCCCACCTATAATTGCTCCTCCAGAGTTCACTGTGTGTGTGACATGCCGCCCAAGCTTCACCACAGCCCGTGTAAGGGTCTCAAAAGCATTTAACACTGAAGTGCTACTTTACCCCCACCAAAAAAATCCCATAGAGACACCTGGCGGTACGAAGACACCTCGGGGTGGCAATATTTAACATGGCGATGTTCGTTTTTTCACCCTCCCTCCTTTCAGCGTCACCTACAAGCATTACCCTCCCAATTTACTGTCCAACCGTCCAGAGTATACACACTTGTTGTACGTCTTTGGCTGGTGTAGACGCTCACGCTTTACATTTGAGCAAGATTGAAAGAACGAAAAGGAAGTAAAGAGAGTTTTCCTCGGAGAGTCTGGGGATTGTTTTGGAGGATATTTTTTTATGTTTTCTCTGACAACATGGAGTACTGCTTTTTGAAAGGATTCCTCGTGGTTTTGTTGATACAACACAGCACATCTGAAGGTAAGGTGGCATTATGCAAATAGGTTTGATTATCTATGTGATTATCTTTGTATTTTGATGAAAAGAGCAACACCTACACACTGACTCCAAATAGACTTGCACCCACACGTGAGGTGCGTACAACTAGAACTGATCCTTCTGTCTTTGTGGTTTGAATCAATGAATAATGACATAATCAACCAATAACCTGTAAGGATACAGAATGCTGCTATGTTTCTCATGAAGTGATTTGCAGTGCTTATGGTAGCATCACTCCATAACTATAATCCTTGGACCTGCTCCTTCATCATCAGTATCAATATAACACACACCACTGATCATATATTCCAGATTTGTCTGATGTTTACAGCTGCTGCAAAACACCACAAATATGTGATAATATCTCCCTAGGTCTGTCTACCTCCATCCAATCCTCCACAGCGGTCACCCTGCATGATGGCCAGGCCTTACCCCAGGAACCAGAGCTGCCCCCTGCAGAGGTGGTACCCGTGGTGGCCCCACCTAGCCTGAAGGAGGTGCAGCAGGCCGTGCAGGAGGCCTCGGAGCAGGTGGAGGGTCGTGGGGCTGAGGAAGTGCTGAAGGAGCTGCTGGAGAGGGTGATGGAAGCAGCTCTGGGGCAGGTGGAAGGAGGAGGTGAAGCGAGAGCAGATGAGGCAGCGGTGCAGGAGGCGGTTGGGGAAGATGCCCTCGGGGCAGAGAAAGGAGAGACTGAAACTGACACAGAGGTGGAGGTGTTGGAGCAGGCAGTAGTGGAGGAGGAGGAGGAGGTGGAGGGTGAAGTCATGGGCACCGATGGGGGATATGCTGGCGTTGGAGAGGAGCAGGAGGTAGCAGAGGTGGATGCATTTGAAGATGTAGCCGAGGAGGGCAAAGGAGTTGTCGAGGGGGAGGGGGAGACTGCGGCTGGGTCTGTGGAGGAGACCACAGCAAGTGTAAAAAATGGAGGCGGCGAGGCAGAGGGAGTGGAGGTTATCGATGAGTCTCCAGACACCGGAGTCAGCCAGGAGATTGTGGAGGAAACTGTAGCTGCTTCGGAAGAGACAGGAGGGTATTTAGCAGTGGAGGAGGCCGGGGTGGAGGACAGCGAGGAGCAGGTCGTGTTGTCGGAAGATAAAGGAGCAACAGAAACACAGGAGGTGGAGGAAACTCCAGCTGCTGTGGAGGTGGCAGTAGGTGGAGAGCCGGAGCAGGAGATCGTGTTAGAGTCTGACCCTCGCCTGGCGGTGGCTGACGTGGAACAGATAGGGGATGTATGGGGAAATGAAGAAACTCAGGTAGATGAAATAGAAGGTGAGGCGATAGTCCCGCATTCTGATAATTACGAGATAGAGACCACACAAACTGTAGTAGGAGAGCCAGTAAAGGAGGAGGAGGAGGAGGAGGTAAACATAGTGAAGGACGCAGAAGGACTGGATGTAGAGGACGAACAAGGCCATTTAGTAGTGGAGGGAGGGGCTGCTGAGGAGGTAGAAGCAGAAGGTGCAGAAGTGGGGGAAGCAGAAGGGGGTAAAGGACATGGAAAGAGTGTCATCAAGGAAGAGTCAGTGGCATTGGCGAATGAGGGGGGCGACCAACAAGCAGGAGAAGAGGAGCAAATTGCCTTGGAGCCCTCACATGGCAGTGAAAAGGAGGATCAAGGTGAGACATGTGCAGTGTACTGTTTGGAAGATGGCACAAAGAAATTAGGCTTCAGCGCGGTGGTCTGAGACTGGCACCATGCCCCGTTCAACCTACGAACAACCTCGAAATCCATTCCATACACATATCCAATTCTTCTTGTCGACTTTCTTCCCACTTTATTAATAAGCTCCACATTTTAGCTGCCCCATTCCACTTCACTTCCAGTACATCCTTATCTAATAACTATCTGAGATGTTGAATATGTAAAACCTGTTCATAATTTGGGTCACAAAAACCTAAAACGGCACTGGTATTTGTCTTTAAATGTTCAGTTGCATTAGACTCAGCAGCTTTAGTTAAGCTTGCATTGTTTGCATCTTAACCTACTTTAAGAGAGGAAAGCTCTTAAATGAAGATTATAAGCCCCTTTAATACACTTTACAATAATATTGGTTACCAGCCCATGTCCTGAAAAACTGAGGCAAAACATTCAACATTAGCTGCTCTGGTTGGTTTTCAACAAGCTTTTGGAAGAAAGAAAAAAAATGTTTATTCAGAATATCCTGACACGAACATTAATCATTTATCAGTCGACACTTCTAAAACTCTCTTAAAGCCCGATCGTTACTGTAACGCATGCAGAAAGACTGGTATGTTAAATACACATTCTGCACAGTAGGGATACTGTGAGTGAGCTTACAAATGCATACAAATCATGCACCAACTTCCAATCTCACCTGCAGCACATCTATGCATTATTCTACATTCCATAGGCCCACTCGACAAACCCTAAACCTTGACCTCTTGGCTTCATTTTCATGTGTGTGTCACATACCAAACCCCCCCCTTCTAGAAGTGCTGGTGATCTCTGCCCCAGAGCCGGAGGACGGAGATGAAGTCCCCATAGTGCAGAGCTCCGAGAACCCGGAGGCTCCCACCCCCAGCCCATCCCTGGGTGGGGTGGAGACCGGAGAAAACACCCTCGGTGATGAGAAATCCAACAACGGCAATGAGATCATCACCCCTACTGATGACCTTCTGCCACGTGACCCCGTTGTGGCCAAACCTACGCTGGATAATTTTGTGAAGGATGTTCTAGCTGAACCTGCTCAGGCAGAAGGGGAGGAACCAGGAGAGGCCAATGAGCTGGTGGAAGATTTGCCCCGAGACACAGGTAAAATGGAATGGAAAAAGAAAAATGTGAGGGGGGAACTGAACTTTAAAATTAAAAATAATACATACTGTTCTCAAGTGCAATTTTAGGACTTGCGTATCTGGCTATAAATGGGGTTGGGTGTATACTAGAGCAGATTTTCTGCAGCTTAAAACTTGGGTAGAATAAAGAAGATGAAAACAGATCATCATCGTGATTCTGCCAGCAAAATATGCAGATGGCCAAGTTGATGTTGTTCCATTTGAATAAACAGTGGAGCAGGCTAACTACACACTGACTGGTGGGGGAAGACCAGACAGTTGGGACCATCCTGTCACAATGTATGCTATTTTCTGCCTCACTAAAATGGCGGAGAAGTATTTCCTTTATACTGTTTCTATGCATCACATACACGCCCCTTTGAGCTGACATAATTTAAAACAGCTGAAAGGTAGATTGTGTAAAATGACATGACAATGGAAAACAGGTATTTTCATTTTTTTCCTGGAAAACTGTAAGTGAAAGTGAGATAAAAATAGATGTCTATAGCTTCCTTTATGTGCAGGGACAGCTGATTTAGTTGTAGCAAAGCGTAGTGTGCATCAGATGTCATGTTTCTTCCTCTTCTGCCCTCCCTTTTTTTGCTCTCTCTCTACCTTAATGTATCCGTTCAGAGACAAGTGAGCTGGGCCTGGAGGCATGGAAGATTGGGGCTATTTCTGCTGCAGCCTTCTTGGTTTTGGAGACCGTTATCATCATCATCTATATCCTCAAATGTCGTAAGAAAAACAGGTAGGTAGCACCGGATTCTGTGCACTTAATCTCAAGGAACACATATTCAAAAATAAAAGCTATCTCATTGCCCATCATTTTCTGGTGGACTGAAAGTACAATCCAAATGTCCTTCACTTAATACTACTCAACTTCTAGCCAATATCATTTCCTGCAGCCTGTCATCCACTGACATAGTTTGGGAACGCTGAGCTACTTCATACATCCAACAGCCTCGTAGAAAAATAGATTTTCATTACAACCCTAATCTTACCGTACTGTAGTGTGACTTTTTGTTCTGGCTCGGTAAAACAGGCTCTTTACTTTTTATGAATGGTAATCAAAATAATACTTAGTCTACATTCGCACCACCAACCATATCCCAGTGCTTCTCCTCTAATAGCCGAAATAAGCCATTTGATTGCTAGCTGTAGTACCAACAGCGCTACAATCACAGATGGGACTTACAGCAGTGCTGGTACATGATTGCTTCTGATGTTGCCCAAGCTGCAGCTAACATTTCCACAGTGATAGATGATGACATGAGGAGACGGTGCCCAGTATTGGTTCAGTATTTTCTCTCACAAAAAGAGAGGATGGCCTTCCATCGGTAATATGCTGTAATACTATTTTTATTATTGGTCCAGTGCAGCATGAAGTTAATTTGTAGACGGGCAACAGCCAGCAACAACAGTAATATCTGAGATTTTGTGTGTGTTTGTTTGTGTATACGCAGTACCCCGGCCCTACAGCGGGCATGTGAGGAAGGGTGTGTTGAACCGGAGGCAGCGACGGGAGGCGACTGCAATGACGACACACTTCCTGCAGGCAATGGGGACGCTCAACAGTATGTTCACATATAAACATTTATCCAACATCTACAGTGGTTACATAGATAGATACATGCAGGTGGATTATAAATTAAAGGCACTATATACAACATTCAGAACCACTAGATGTCGCACTAGAGCACCGGTATCTCAGACCAAAACAAATGGCCGCGTTGCAATGAGATAAACAACGGAATTATGTCACCCTTTTGTGAACAATGTCAAATGACATGGTAAGTAAACTGGGCAAGCAAGGGGATGTACATCTTGGCTATTATTTCATTGGCTGGCATATTGATTTTTACAGTATAGAGTTATTTTAGGGACATTAGTAACAGATTCAGCTTGGCAAGGAGCCATTTCTTCTATCTGCTGAATGACCTAAATCCATGTAACGTGGCTTAGCTTGCTAGCTATCCTGCTAACGCTAGTAACCTAAAACATAAAGTAAAATATGCTTTAGGTAGCTTGATGGGTTTTAATTGAATGCTTGGGACACTGCTAGCAAACAGCTATGACTACACTATATTTCTTTTTGAAGAATGTGTGTTCTTTGGTGGTGGGAAATCGGGAAGGTCGCCTTCAGCGGAACGCTTCAAACTGCATTCTGCCATCCCGCTTTTACAATGCAGTGTGGGAGGTCACTCTCTTAGTCTCTTTATAAACGCGGAGAGGGCCAACAGTTTCAAAGGGAGTGTGACTTCATTCTCTGCTCAGGAAACCATTACTCCACTATATCTTTACATAGCAAATAGTTGTTTGCTGCTACATTAATGTTTAAAATCTCTTATATAGCTCCTTTAAAAAGAGAGAAACAACAGCTTAAACAGTCTCTTGGGCCACCACAAGCTGCCAGAACAGTTTCAGTGCTCCTTGACATCGATTTTCCAATATTTGGAGGGATGGACACCATTCTTCCAAAAGATATTTCCTCATTTGCTGTTTTGATGATGGTGGTGGAGAGCACTGTCTAACATATCAGTCTAAAATCTCCAGTTTCAGTGGCCCCTTGTGCCATTCTTTTTTTCTTTTTACATGTGCTGAATAAAAAAACTGAAACTTAAAGGAACAGTACATTTACGGGATCTAACCCCAACCCATGGCAGAAATGGAATATAATGTTAATAAGTATGTTTTCTTTAGTCTACAATCACCTGAAAATAAGAATCATTGTGTTTTTGCTACCTTAGATTGAGCCGTTTATATCTACATACGTAGCGGGTCCTCTCCACGGAGCTGGCCGACGTGTTTCTACAGTAGCCCAGAATGGACAAACCAAACACTTGCTCTAGATATGGCCATTCGCGTTTTCTTGTCGACCACCATAGTTCTCCTACACACTTGGCACATGGGAGAGTTTCAGTTGGTTGCAATCTTAACACCGCTAAATGCCGCCAGATCCTAAACACTGAACCGTTAAGGTAAAAATCAGACGAAACATCTGCATACTTAAGGATCTCTAAACATTGCTTTGCTAGATTGATTGGGAGCTGTGAGTACAGCATGCAGTTCTTTTGTCTGATTTAACTAAATTCAAGGTTTCATTTCCAGGTTAACATGATCTCACTGAGCTCCTAGAGATTTATTTCTGCTACCACCAAACTGACTTCTGCAGTATCAGTTGTCACCAACACTAGCCGGATGTCAGGCTAGCCCATTGTCAGCCGACTAAATGTTGTGCATTGACCTGCAAACATGTGGTTCATATGAACCACCGTTGTGTGCTTCTCAGCTGATTCCCTCCTTAAGCTATGCGCTCAGGAGGCTGCTCACTGGGTCACATGAGAGTGTGAGTCCCGTGAACCCAAAGCATTACTGGGGTAATACCACTATTCTTCCTAATCAGTCTAGCAGGCTTGGATCAATAATAAGCTAAAGGTGTGTGTGTTTGTGTGAGGAGTGACCATGTGAAAGTACGGAGTGAGGATGTGTGTGTATGGGAAAGAACAAGACAGAGATTGAGAGAGTCTGTGTAAAGAAACAAAACTTATGTGGCCACATAAAGTTGTGTGTGCGTGCAAGAAACAGAAATCTGATGTGTGCCTCGCACAGACGATAACAAAGCAACGCTGAATTATTTAACAGTCAACAGAGTCATCTTGAAATGTGTCCTTGTTAAGAGATTTTATAGCAGCAGTGACAATCCAGTTGTCATTGAAAGATGGAATCACTAAAAACGCTGCTAACAAACAACAAAAGTCACTTTTAGAATACTATCTATGAGTCACAAATTTAGCAGCAGTATCATATACTCAACAATAAAGGCATAAAGTGCAGCTCCTTGTACACACAAGGATGCCAGAAGCCACGGTACAAAGCAAGCAAACTCAGTGAGTGCAGGTGAACTGCGGAAGCCGGTCGTGTGCATTTCAGAACCTGAAATGCTTTTCTTTAGCTTGATGTCTTTCTGCATATGCATTTCCAAAATGAAGGTGACCTCGGTTCGTATAGCACGTAAATGGTTGTAACGGAAACCAAAGATATCAGTATTCAGACACTCTGAATTTAAATATATGCTCCCTCAGAATTCTATTGGACTTGGTATACAGCATTTGCAAAGGCAAAATGGTGGTTTTGCATCATGCATGTAGACATTTGGAAAGCAGAAAGGCAGGGTCTTTGGATGGGGGGGAGGTTGAAATGGGAAACATTGGCCATTAAGCAGGACTAATAATTGAAATTAAAGAAATGTGAGATTGACAAGTAAATTAAATTAAAAAGTCTAAATCTGCTGAAAGAAGTTATTGGTTTTAGTTGTATTGTGCAGTACAGTTTTGCATGGGCCTACAACTAAGACCAGAAACAGGCCACTTCTTTTAGACTGGACTGAAATTTGATGCCCAACCCCGACCTAGGAATTAAAGCTACTGTATATTTTTGCTTTATTTTATCCATTTCTGACCATTAACTTACCAAGCCAAATTAGCTACACTGGTCTGTTTCCCTCTTCCCTCTCTCTACTTGCAACACATTGGGTGTACATGCATTGATGCAGACAATTGTTACAGAAAAAAAGTGAACTTTCTTAATAAAACACATATGAAAACAACAAAACCCAAACACGATCCGAGCCCAAAGCTATATATAACAAACCTGTCCCTACCAAGCCACTCGGCCACCCGAGGTTCCGGCATGTTGCCGAATGCTATCGTGCACCATGCCAGATTACAGCAGAGGACCACAATGCATTCTAGGTAAGATGCAGCCCTTCAGCGTACATGATTTATACATCTGGAATGACACTTAAGATGGCGCTTTGAATACCCTTGAGGGCGAATCAACCAGGGCATTTTAAAACGCATGCAGCACTTTTAGAAAATTCTTCCATCCAGGACACTGTCACCTGCAATTATTCAATAATGTCAACGGATCTATTTATATCTGGGTGTGTCATTACCTCCCAGCGTATCTCCTTCCACCACAGTTTTGCAAGCTTCTCCATCTGGTGCGTCATTAAATAAACAGACCTTGCGGTGGAAATATTAGCATTTGCTCGCAGCGTATTCAACAGCAGTTCAACAGCCATTATGAAAACACCAAATTAAGTTGTGTGTGTATTTTACTGGTACCCCAGGTGTCCCATCAAACTGAGCCCGTCTTTGTTCTCATGTAAAGCAAAACCTATTTTATCCTCACTTGTGTCAAAAAGCTTCTATTGCGTGCACTCCGTCAATGATTATTCCTGCTATCAAACAGCCCCGCTCTGCTATGTACTCAACTGTTAAATGGCTGACACACTTGTCCTCTCTACCAGGATAGCAGCACTTGACCCATCTGATGTTGCTTCAACCCTGGTCCAAAACAAAGAGCAGCACGAAGAGGAGCATGCGATAGCCATGTCCGACCTCCCTCCCAGCTCCGCAGAGGAGTCGGCCAACACTGGACCAGGACCAGACTCCTCACCAGACCTCAGGACTTCCGTTCTCTAGGGGATCCAAATGGTTTTGTCTGTTCCTACTGTATCTAAATAAAACCCAAAAAGCCACTCTCCATCCCTGCACCCGATCCCAATTCACCCAGACACCCAATGAACTACCCTATATTCTCAAACCCTAACCAACCCAACACAGACTGCCTTGGATTCTGACTGAAATAACTACTGTATATGTAACACATTTGTATTTGGTGTTTATGACTGTATGCCTGTCTGTGTGAGTGTAAATTGAAAGAAAGAGATACAGTCACACATTTGGCATGTGTGAACGTAGGAGTGTGTGTGTTAACAGGTGAGCACACTTGTGGGAATGAGTGAACAGGAAGAGCATGTTTTAAAATACTCTGTGCATGTATGAGAGTGTGAGTGTGTACATGGGATGAAGGTGTTATGAATCTAGTTTGATGTAAGCTCTTTAGGCTAGAATGAAATTGTTAAGAAATGTTTTTCATACCGATCTCATCAGTCATGCTGTACAAAGCTAATGTTGGAAACGATGTAAAAAGGGGCAGTGGGTATATTCACAAAGAGTGCCACATCTGCTCATCGTCTCATTAAAAAGTACAACACTAGCCAACTAGCCATTAAAAAAAAAAAGATTTCTCATTATTATTGACATGAAGTTTAAAACTTGATTTGATTTTTATTCTACATAACTCCCGGACTTTGTATCATCATTTGTGATTTGAACAGTACCAAATTAAAATGATATGTTGAATTTGTGCTTTTCGTTCTTACATCCCAGCATGGATTTTTATTCTGTACTCTGCAGTTATTCCACAGTTTGAAAATGTTGAGAATTTAAGCACACACATTAAGTAATTAGAGGGAACAAATGACGGATTTGTGCACACAAATGATCAAGAATCCCCCCCCCCAGACACCTGACTGCCTTCGCAGATACCAAACCATCACCATGTTGTTCGAGTTCCCATTTGAATCTTTTATTGTGCGAGTGACCACACAGACTGGCGTCATTTGGGTTATGATCACAAGGCATATGAATGAGTGCTTGAAAAAGCACTTGAACCCTCAAGTGTATCCATGTGTACTGTGTGTGTTCTCTATGTGTGTGTGTGTGCGTGTGCTTACACAAGCTCCGGAGAGGTCTGGTCATGCGCTCGATAGCTATTTAAGCCAAGACAGGGAAATGGGCCGACTCTTGGGGGGCTACAGTTCTGCAGAAAGAGAGGAGCAGCATGCACAGTCAGAGGTAGGGGAAACACATTACACTGACTCTTTTTCACATAATGAACTGTAGAATGCAATAAGTGTGAATGATTGCTTCAGCTCCATTTACAAACTGAAAGTGGATATGGGACTAATGTACAATTAAGCTATTGGCAAAACTAAAGAACGAAAAACCAAGTTTGGTTTCAGATGAGGATATACAACAGATTGCCACATAACAGCCCGTGTTGCACTGGCTGCATATTATGATTGAGTAGTAGCATTAAATCATTCATAATACACAGTATCTCTACAGAAGTGCAACATGTAAAAACATGTTTTTTCCGAGTTTTTTTTCTTTCGTTTTTTTAATTGGTAACTTTTCTTCAGTGGTTCCTATCAAAAATAATTGCTGCTGCCAAACTATTAGTCACTCCCTTCCTTCATTCCCAATCAACAAGCTTCAAAAGACAAGCAAATCTAACGACAAAAAAGGTTGTAGCAAATCATCTCTCTGCCGTCTGTTGTTGAAAGCATTTCTGAACTTGTAAGAGTTGAAAGCTAATGGCTTTGTGAATTATGAATAATGACTCGCACTGCCTGCAGGGGCGTGTAAGAAGTGAAGTTTCAGAATAATGTTAAGACAATTGGCTTTAACAAGAGAACACAAACCGAGTGAGTTGTTCTTGAGCGTAATTGAAGTGTATGTCTGCGGCGCATTGGATTTTTTTTTTTGTCTTCAATTTACCAAAATGTGTGCTGGGAAAGGCTTCGGCCCCCCTTACAACCCTGAACACGATAAGTGGTTTAGAAAGAGATGGATGGATGTGTAACAACAACTCTCAACATGTAAAATGTGTCTATTCTCTTTGTGTTTCTAAAAGTACTGACCTACTTTATTCTTACCTAATTCTCCCAGCTAACTCACTTCATGTACTTAAAATACACCTTCCTTTTCTCTGCACTTTGGTAGTGTGTGGAGAGTGGGTCTCCTGGTGGTGACCCTGTGTGTCACCCGAACGCTGGCCCAGTTCCCCCGGGAGTGCGTCACCCCCGCGGGGCTTCAGAGTGGTCAGTGTTGCCCGTCCCCTACAGGGGCGGCGGGGGACGAGTGTGGCTCCAGCACGGGAAGAGGGCAGTGTGTGGCCATCGCGGCAGACAGACGGCGCCACGGACCCCAGTACCCTTATGCTGGGCGTGATGACAGAGAGCAGTGGCCGCTGAGGTTTTTCAACCGCACTTGCCAATGTAACGGGAATTTCAGTGGCTATAACTGCGGGCAGTGTCGACACGGGCTGACTGGACCAAACTGCGATCAGAGGATCTCTGTGGGTAAGAGAATGGATGCTGTCTAAACTCGGCATTGGCAACTTAAAAATTCCATCTCTGACTGCACCCTTTAAGATCTCAGTGGGCCTCAAAGACGTAGGAAAATTCAACAGACGAGGGAATGAGGGCAACATTTATTGTTCGGGAAAGGCAATGTGTTAATTTTTAATAACATTTTTCTTTCCCCCTCTCTGCCTTCGTTCCTCCCACACCCCAACAACCCCTCATTCTCGCTCTCTTCCTGCCCTTCTGTCTTCTTTCACCCCATTAACCTCGCTCCAGTAAGGAGGAATATCATGCAGATGAGCACAGCTGACAAGCAGGCATTTGTCAACGCTTTGGACCAAGCTAAGAGGACTGTCCACCCTGACCTGGTCATCTGTACACGGAGGTACATATATATATTTATATATATATACGTATTGTAATATTCCAATCATTTCTGTATGGGCTTGAATATGAGAAAATTGATTTAATGAAGTAATTTGAAAGGGAAGATTGCGGAACAGACAGCCGAGCTTTGCCCAAAGACCTGCGGGCTCCATCTAGCTGAGTCTGGCAGTTGAAAGCTTCGTAATATAGCTGTGGGTGAGCCCATGCTGCGTTTTGAAAATTATCAGTAAAATCGTAAAATTTCTCGTGGCAGCTTTCTGCTTAAGCAGCAGGTGGAAGTGCGAATTATCAGTTTAGGCAGCAAAAAAGGGATTTGTAATCTTCTAAGTAACAGTACATAAATCTGTGAGTGACCTCCTTCTAAGTCAGTTGAGGATTATAGTAGATTAATTTTGGAAACAATTCTCAGCTGCAGGTAAAATAACCCTTTTAACCTCCTAATAAAAAAGATAAATTTCTCCTGTATTAATGGGCACGCCCACGATCTCAGCTACAGGCCTTATATTTCAACCCCCCGCCCTTGGCAGCTACACACTGAAAGAAAATGTACATGCAGTGCTTACCAATTTATAGTGCAACTAAAAGCATATATTCTCTCATAGCAAATCAGTTTCTGCATTGTAAAACGAGAGGATAAACAGGCTATTTTAGAGCAGTGTGTAGGAAAAAAAAAACCCAAGGTGACATTTATCCTGCTGCTCCTCTCATCTATAGGTACCAGGAGGTGTTTGGGCCCGATGGCAACACCCCGCAGTTCGAGAACATCACCATTTACAACTACTTTGTCTGGAGCCACTACTACTCTGTCAGTAAAACCTACCTGGGGCCGGGCCAGACCAGCTTTGGAGGCGTAGACTTCTCCCACGAGGGCCCCGGCTTTGTCACCTGGCACCGTTTTCATCTGCTGCAACTGGAGAGAGACATGCAGGTGAGAAGAGGGTAGGAAGGGAGGGAGAGAATGGGGGGAAAAGGAAAGGGAAAAGGAGAAGGAGAGGTGGCTTTTGGGCTGATGGAGTGATATGAAGGAAGTGAGGATGAGAGAAAGGACGATAGGGAGGAGGAAGGAAAGAGTGTGGGGATTTGAGGTGATGGAGATGGAGCGGAAAGCTATTTGGGAGGAGAAAGGGGGCACAGGGAGGGAGGAGGACAGAGAAAAGAGAATCATATTAACGTAGAAAATGGTAAGAAGATGAGGGAAGTAGTTAAAAAAATGGAATGAAAGTACAAAGACAGTGGAATACAAGGAAGGAAGGAGATTAAATGGCATGAAACAATTCGTGGAAAATTATATTTTTTAAAGCAGAAGTATCTATTGATCCACTTCTTTTGTTCCCTCTATGCAGGACATGCTGGGCGACCAAACCTTCGCCCTGCCCTACTGGAACTTTGCCATCGGAGGCAGCGAGTGCGACATCTGCACCGACGACCTGCTCGGAGCCAGGAGCTCCTTCGACATCAGCTCCATCAGCTCCAACTCCGTGTTCTCCCAGTGGAGGGTCATCTGCGAGAGCGTGGAAGACTACGACACTTTGGGCACCGTGTGCAACAGTAAGGGCAGTCGCAGAAACACATACACAAACACACCACGCCGCACTGTGCAGGGGAGCGGCGTTGATATACAGCGTAGTCTCAGCTGCATCAGAAAAGAGGGCAAAGAGCTCATAAAGAGAGCATGTAGAACATAAGCTGCTATAAATAATACCTCAGTGCTGTTGTGCCACATTCGATATCGCTCGCTATTACTACAGTTTGTTTGAAACTAACAACTTCCTCTGAGTTGCTGCAGCCAAAGTAAAAGTGGATTTTGAAACGTTTTTTTTTTTTCACAGAGCCTAATTTCTCTATGGCAGACATCAGAACATACAGTTTCAAGTGTTAATTCCCAATGGGTCGAGCGGTTTAGACTAGAATAAGGCAACTCTGTGTAACACTGTAAGCTAGACTTTATGTGATCAGATTTGCAGGGATTGGATCTCATTCCATGCTGGCACCAGATTACAACTCTAAATCGCTACTTTTGCTTTACTTTTCATATTCATACAATCATTTTCCTCTGGTATTGTGGAATAATAGAAGAATGTCAATCCTCTTTTAGCGTAGTGCTCCACTACAAATGCGTTAAAGGGGAAAGGTCCTTTTTTGAACAACTGCCTATGTATAAGGAAAAAAAGCGGAGGGAATTCGGTAACAGGTAGAACATGTGAGTGGCCAATGTGTGAGCGATCTGTCTCATTAATCCCCTTAGAGAGTCATGACAGGCCTGGTATTTCCTGCATCAACAAGCAACATCTCCTTAAATGGGTTAGGGGTGGGGGTGTTGGTGGAGGGTGGGGGGGTTGCCTCATTTGTGCGTGTGCTTGTTGAAGACAGGAATCTAGCAGTCTACTGGTTCCTTTGATCTGAGGGAATAATCTTCAAACAGACAGACAACTCAGTTATGTAGCCTTCTGTTTATGTGCTCGTGTGTGTTTGTGTGTGTGTGTGTGTGTGTGTGTGGGAGAGAGAAAGTACAAAAAAAAGAAAGAAAGAGAGAAAGAGATCATGCATGAGAGAAGGAATAAAAAAAACAACTTGTGTTCAGTCACAGAGCTCCCACTCCCTACTGTTGACTTTTAGTGAATAATTAAAAAAGAAAACTGCCATCCTGTCATGTTAAAGACTGATCAAACTAGTCTAGTTGAGAATTAGAAAGCATTTCAATAATGCAACATGTCTAATCATCTGTCGTTCCCACCTCTGTGGGGACTGCCGGCCTGAATCTGAACTACAATGCCCCAAAAAAACTAGATTGTTCAAGTTATCTTTTTGAGTGCAGATGAGTTAGATAATATCATCCCTGACCTTGGGTTTCTGTCCTCATCACCCAGGCTCAGAGACCAGCCCCATCCGGAGGAACCCTGCAGGCAACGTGGCGCGGCCCATGGTGCAGAGGCTGCCGGAGCCCCAGGACGTGCTGGACTGTCTGGAGCTCAACGCCTTCGACACGCCGCCTTACTACTCCACCTCTTCCGAGAGCTTCAGGAACACCATTGAAGGTGAGCAGTTATGTGTCACGGGTTAAGATTTACTGTGTGACTTCACAGATACACAAACAATAGACCATCCACTCACACGCACATACGGTTAGCTCCACCAATGCAGCATTTGTTGTTCCTAATTTTGGCAAATCAGAGCTCTGATTTATTGGCTTTGTCGTTTCATACTTTCTAGGCTACAGCGCCCCGCAGGGGATGTACGACCCAGTGGTCCGCAGCCTCCACAACTTGGCTCACCTCTTCCTCAACGGTACGGGCGGGCAGACTCACCTCTCGCCCAACGATCCCATCTTCGTCCTGCTGCACACATTCACCGACGCCATCTTCGACGAGTGGCTCGGCAGGCACCAGCCAGGTAACTGATCTAGATGCAGATGCAGAAGAAACTCAATCAGAAGGAAGAACAGATGGATAAGCTTATGTTTTCTCACCCTGCAGGTGAAATAGTTTACCCCGAGGAGAATGCTCCTATTGGGCACAACCGGAGATTCAACATGGTTCCATTTTGGCCTCCTGTCACCAATGCGGAGATGTTTGTCTCTGCCCCAGAAAACCTGGGATACTCCTATGAGGTCCAGTGGCCGGGTAAGTAGCAGACACACACACATGCACACACACACTTAATGACCCCTTGTGACCTTCCCCCTCCTCTTCCACAGCTCGTGCCTACACCCTGTCTGAGATCATCACCATCGCCATTGTCGCGGCGGTGCTGGTGGTGGCAGTGGTGGGTGGCGTCATCGCCTGTGCCGTGCGTGCCCGCTCCTACCGCTCAGCCGAGGCCCTGGAGCCGCTGCTGGGAGAGACTTTCCGACGCTACTCAGAGGACGACCGGAGGTTGGACAAATCGCAGTCTGTTGTCTAAAACCCCCACGCCTTTCTAGAGAGGCCTTAACATTTTCAAGTGTTTGTTTTGCTTTTCTTTTTTTTATTCCCCTACTTCTTCTAATAAAGTTGAACTGGTTTTGAACCCAGAGTCTTGAGTGTCTGTGTCAAATTATTTGCTATAAATTGTAGGGCTGACAAGAGTCCGGCGGATCTTTAGTTTGACACATACAGAGCAGATCAGACTGCAGCCCGGAGGTCAGACTGCCTGGAGCAGCTCAGCTTCTAATGAATGGGCAAATTGCTGTTGGTAGGGAGACAATATAGAAGACTATTTCTCTCCCCTATAGTGTCCCTATTTCAGCTCCCGAAATGCAGACAAAGGTCATCTATCTGTAAGATCAATGGCAACTGTCCCATTAGGTTTGATGTTCCTATTCCATTCATTCTGCATTCAATCCAGGCCCATTACTGTGTGAGTAATATGCTGTTAGTGTATGGTATGAACAGACAGGTCTCAATACTAGGGGCCTTTGCTGCAGGCGTAAATTTGCTTGTCTGTAGCCTGAGGCGAACCAGCACACCACTTAGATGTGATGTTGCTTCTCACAGTATGAGTCACATCAAGTCCATGCACATGTCCACGTGTTCATAACAGCACACACACCGCCCTCATGTGGAGATAACAACACATTACTGCCACAGCATGAGACAACTCACTTTACAAGTCATGTAGGCTACTTTCAAAAACTTCAAAACTTTGTTTGAGACCATGCTGCCAACCCAGTAAATTGCTCACAATGAGTTTGATCATTGAGTTACTTCAACTTTTTTTCTATCTTAATTTAATGTGTGTATTCTTGATAGATCCTGGTACTGTTCTGGAGTGATGTAATATAGGCCACTTACCTGTGAGCTAAAGTCACATTGAATAAGTAAGTCAATCCGTTAATTTTGAGAAGGAAGCGTTTGTATATTTTGTTAAATTGTCTTAATTTATGTTTGTTATAATTAGGTTTCCGGATGGAGAATGTTAAAGTCTTTCACCCATAAGAAGCCGATGCATCAATAACGTAAGATGACTCTATATTTGACTTATTTTTTTATTACTAATTGTAGTGAGCATGGTAATATATTGATTTCATTTGTTTATTGTGCAGAAAAATCATCAACATCCATATCTTCAACCCTTATCCATCCTTCAACCTCCACCCATTAACCTCTCTGAATAAATGGTTAACTGGCTCTTGGATCCTGGTGTTTAATGTGCATCCCAGCTAGAAGTTCAATGGTCCAGCATTAATACTCTCACACAAGGCAACAGTGATCTAACTAGGCCTAGATTATTAAGTCTTTTTTTCAACCGCTCTTCAACAACTAGCTTGCTTATACTTGTGATAGCTCCATATAAATAAGACCTTCCTACCAATTTATGACTTTAAACTCTTGATGGAATGTCAACACAGCAATTTAGTACACCATTAACTACTACAATGTCACCATGAAGCTGCGACATACCTGAGAAACACTGTCTATGCTTGTTTTAGTGGTGAAATCCTGCAGAAGAGCAGAAGTTGCAAACACACCTGTGAGTGACGACTTCTCATCAACACAGGTCCTGTTTCGACACAGTTTTCACAAGAAGGCCTGTACACGATTTTGGCTCAATTCTGGCATTTTTCTTTTTACAGTTTTTCCAATAAACCGTGTCTTTCCTTCATCAAAACTTATGTACTGTAATGTAGGGTAGTTTCTGAAGTGCACGATGCATAAAGAATGAATGCGTCCTGTGTCCTGTTAGGACCTTTTCATCAGCAGGGCAAGGCCACGTTGAAATTGGGGCCACCTGCCCCCCTACGTCATTACGCACAAAAACGTACTATTTAAGATCCCATGTTGCCAGGTCTGTAGGCTGTAGCTACCATTGAGGATAAACCAGGGGTCTGCAACGTGCAGCTCTGGAGCCACATGTGGCTCTTTAGCTCCTCTCCAGTGGCTCCCTGTGGATTTAAAACAAAAAAAACAGTGGGAATGAATAACTGCTTTTTTGTTTACATTTTCATTTTTTATTTATCATTGTTGTAGGTCTATGGTACAACAGTATGACGGAGTATTAGGGCCACATTGAGGAAAAACAAATAAATCTGAGATTTCGAGAATATAGTCAGAAGTTTAAGAGAAAAAAGTCATAGTATTATGAGAATAAAGTCATAATATTAGTATATATATGTATAGTAGTATAGTAGTAGTCATTTTACGTGTTATTTTCCTTTTTTCTCGTAAAGTTATGACTTTATTCTCGTTATATTAAACTTTTTTTGTCGTAAAGTTGTGACTTTATTCTCGAAATCTCCAATTTTTTTCCCCTCAATGTGGTCCCATACCTCACTGCAAATGTTTTGCGGCTCCAGACAGATTTATTTATTTTTTGCCTAAAATGGCTCTTTTGATAGTAAAGGCTGCTGACCCCTGGGACAGACAGATCCCACGTTGCCAGGTCTGTAGGCTGTAGCTACATTTTGGACAGACAGAGAGGTCATGTCCTCGTATGTTTTACTGGATATAAAGTTATGCCAAGAAGTACTCAGATGTTTTACTTAAGTAAAAGTAGAAATACCATACTACATTTCAAGTAAAAGTCTTGAAATCAAAACAATACTTAGGTCTAAGTATTATCAGAAAAATGTAATTAAAGTATGAAAAGTAAAAGTAGTCATTATGCAGAATGGCTCCTTTCATTAGGATTTATTATCATAGAATATATTGTTCTGTTTTTTATTAATAACGAATACACGTAAGAGCTTTTTAATGTTGTACTTAGTCAACGTGGAGCCAATTTGATACCTTCATGTGCTACTACTGGGTAGGTTGGAAGTATAGTAATGTGTCATATCATATAATCTGATCATTTAAAAAGTAACTAGTAACTTAAGTGTCAAGTAAATGTAGTGGAGTAAAAAGTACAACATTTACCTCTGAAATGTAGTGAAGTAGAAATGGAAAGTAGCATAAATGGGAATTCTCAAGTAAAGTATGTCAAAAAAAATACTTAAGTACAGTACTTGAGTAAATGTATTTAATTACATTCCACCACTGAGTTACACATAGTGACATTTGAAATGGGAGATACCAATGTATTTTAGAAATAAGTGTCTTAAATTAACTTTGCAAGATACACCTGTTTTTTAATCAATTAAGAATTTCACACAAGAAATGAATGAATCAAACAGGAAAAAAAATATCAAAATTAATGAAGAAATCCTCAGCGGTTTTAAAACTCCTAACCAGATGATGTGGCATGTCATGCAGTGGTTTCTCTGCTTTAACTGCATGACGGTGTCTAATTATTTCTTGCTCCGGGCTATGCCACTGAATAAAACGGCGTGACACAAGCATGAATGCTTCTCTGCACCAAATTTCCCATCAGTCCAGCTCATTTGCTTGTGACAGCCAAGACTTATAGTGGGAAATGAGAGCTGGTGGCACCTAAATGTATAATTTACTGTAAACCTACAGTATGTACAGTGGCTACAGTAAGTCTCCCTGTCGGGATATTTTTATGTTTCTTTAAGGAAAGCAAAATTTTGAGACTCAGCACTGAACTGAATTGCTTAGGAATGGCATTTTTGCAGTGCATGCTGGTATCCTGAAAAAGGATCTCATGGGGAATGGATGGAAAAGAGGAAGAGAGATTTATTTTGGATCCACCATTAGTTGGCTGTTCTCTCTGTACCAGCAGGTTACACTGACAGCAAAAAGACAATCCTGTCTGTGGATTCATCAATATGGGTAGATGTGACAGTCACACACGGAACAATCATTTGGCCACTGCTACCCTCCCGAGAGAGAGAGAGGATCATTAGTGCCTTTCATGACAAGTGGGCTCTCATGGAAGTCCTCTTATTCTCCACTGCAGAAAAATGCAGCCTCAGTGTATATAGGCCCCGCTGTAGGTTTTCTATATGATGGAAAAGAGGGTGCGAAGGGTCAAGCGGTGGAAAAGTTCCCGTTGCCTGTGGCCTGCTGACATGTTCTTTATAAATGTTTGAGGAAGAGTGAATATGAGCCTGGTTGTGAAAACCAACAGATCAGTTTTCTTGCTTGATGAAAGAGGAGAGAGGGAGATGTCAGTGCATCTCGACTCTCACAGGAGTTGTATGGAAATCCATTGAAGCTCACATGATAAAAATGCAGTATTAAAAAAAATATATAGATTTCTTTTTATATGCCAAACAAGTAGCAGATATAAAGCTTTTATCTTTCACAAAATAAGAACCATTATATTGTTGGAAACATTGCGGTTAAATGCACAAAAAGCATTTAGCCATTTCCTCATCTTAAAACCCTCTCCACGCCAGCCTTTAGGCAATGCAATTGTTCATCTGGAGAAGAATAAACCAGACTGCGATGGCTGGGTTTCAATAAAGCTTGCAATGTGAACAGATGGCTTTGATTAATGCGGAGGCTCCAGACAGGATCTCCCTAGACGCCTCCTATTTCCTAAATGAGACATTTGTGTGCAAATGTATTGTTTGTCATGTTGTCACCAGTAAGTCCAGTAATTAAAGTGAAAGTTCTGTGCTTTAACTAAAAAAAAAAGAAAATGGCACAGGTCTCCCTTGGTGTTACTCTGACTCAGGTTGAGAGCGCCTTTGTCCTAACTTTAGATTCATTACTTCAGCTTTCTCTACAATGTTGTACTCCTCTCTTCAGTGGTGGAAAGTAACTAAGTACATTTACTCAAGTACTGTACTTAAAGGAACAGTGTGTAACATTTTGGGGGTTGTATTACCAGAAATGAAATATAATATTCTTATGTTTTCATTCGTTTATAATCACCTGAAACTAAGAATCGTGTTTTCATTAGCTTAGAATGAGCCCTTCATATCAACATAGGGAGCGGGTCCTCTTCATGGAGGCCTTCATGTTGCTCTGCTATGTTTCTACAGTAGCCCAGAACAGACAAACCAAACACTTTAGCAAAGGCCTTTCACATTTTTACGTTACCTGAAGGCCACCGTAGTTCTCCGACACGCTTGTGAAACTGCGGTAACTTGAGCCGGAGAGTGTAAAACCGTGGTACCACCAGCTGCCGTCTGTTTTCCGTTGCTCCTAAAGTAGTGTTATTATGGTAAGGATGGCCTCTGAGTGAGTTGAACGGCGTTACCACGGTTTTGCACTCGGCGGCTCCCGTTACCGCAATCTTGGAAAGGGAGGAGTGAGCGGAGGGGGTACTCAGTTGGTTGCAGTCTACAACCATACCACTAGATGTGGCCTAATCCTACACACTGTACCTTTAAGCACAATATTTAGGTACTTGTCCTTTACTTTAGTATTTCCATTTTCGGCTACTTTATACTTTACTCCACTACACTTCAGAGGCAAATATTGCACTTTTTACTTCAACACATTTATTTGATAGTTACTTTGCAGATTGAGATTAATGATACAAAATATAATCAACAAATAAATTATGATGAATTATTACCTATTGTATTGTACTTCTACACTGTGGTGTTGCTACTTTTACTGAATTAAAAGATCTGAGTACCTCTTCCACCACTGTCTCTCCTGTTGTTGCTCTAGTACCTTCACCCTACAGTATGTGATTTAGTGCTGCCCTGTCACTCCATGATGTACTGTGTAACACACACTTCACTAAACCTGATTGATCGTGAATATGTATTCATGTTTGACAAAGACAGAGAGAAAGAGCAATAGACAGAGACAAAGAGTATCGCCACGACAATAAAACACTCCCGAGGCAAAATTCAGTTCACTGGCTTAGAAATAGATGCAAAAATATGCAAAAAATTAAAAAAAATATCTTGCATCTATTCTTAAAAAATGGAACTGCAGGCACAGACGTCCTCATTAAACAGTTCAGGAATCTCAGATTACCTCAAATACTTCTTTTCTTTTTGGTCTGCATCTGTGGGATTTTGAAGTCAAACAAAGTTCTTATTATCCCACACAGTATTATTCAAGAGAGGCATCACAAAGCATCAAGACAGATGTATGTGTTGCTGTCATCGCTCATTAAAACATGACAATATTTAAGGTGACTGCTTGTCATTATACACAGACTGGTGCATCAGGAAGGAAGGAAGCAATAAGAACAATAGAAGTCCTGAACTATGCAAAGTTTTGTATACCAAACTCTAACAAATGAACATTTAATAAGATCACTTACAGTACATTCAGTTATACAATGTTACACAATCGCAAAGGACTACTGACATAAATGAAATCAAATGAACGACTGTGAAGAAAACATAAATATCAGAGTATAAATAAATCCATATAAAACAGGTACTAGGTTTCTAAATAAAGATTGCACAATCCACTATAACAATACTTCCTAAAGAGATCAAGTTATAGATTATGAAAGCAGTAATAAATAAATCACACTGACATTTAAAGTATTAAAGATATGTAAAGTACATTGATTATTCAAGCAATCATGACACACTGTTATTTATTAGAATGTAAGAACGAAGGTAAAACAGTCTTCTAAAGCAAAATGTCCTAAAAGCTTATTGCCATACAAAAGATTGGCAGAAGCACTTGGCATGTTTTGGGTCCTAGGAGTTGATAGCAGTAGTTAACTCTCAATGAACAGCAGCCAGACGGTAGTAAATATATGTGACATGTATTGAGCAATGCTACTATTGTATGATGTATATCAACGCGTAACTATATTATGAATACCTTGAACAAGATAACTAAGACACAATATATCACAATCAGTTGGCTTATTTAATATATGCCTTTGGTGCTTTGACTTCTATGAGCATCACTTCTACAGTATGGTAACTTTAAAAATATCCTGTTTGTATGAATACAGAGATATTCATTACTAAGATGTGAAGATTTGTATAATATAAACACATTAGTTCTGATAACACCTCCATCGGAATATGAGTTAATATTGGGAAAACTGTGCATGTAAAAGGGTAACTTCAGTATTTTTTTCATTTGTCCATGTTTTTGTGTCCAAGAGACTAATGGGGACAACAATTTCTGACATTGGTCCAGTATTGAGGGAGAGCGCTGTAGATGTCTGCCGCCATTGGTGCAATTGGGGCAAGCTTGCACCGTCATTTATGTACACTAAAAGTGCAATTTCGTCACCGACAGGCTCAGATTGTTATTATAAGTGTCTGACATTATGGAAAGAGTAAAATCTGAAATCTGGCGACGTGTTGCCGGAAGACAACGGTGGAACAGCTGAATACATCCATGGTGGAAACGCGAGTGCCAGCCGGGCAGAGTTTGTTGTGTTAGAGTACAGAAAGCGTAGCTTACTGTTTTCTAAAAGATTTTCAATGTCATGGCTGAATATTTAGATGATTTTGACAATGTGGATGTGATCTTTGAATTCGATGGTCGCCCGTATTTATTTGAGCCAGAGTATACGGATATTCAGATTTCACAACAAGACTTCTCTTTGAGCGAGACTTGGACACAATAACAAACAGACCGGATCAAGTGAAAGGTAAGAAAAACGTATTATTTCTTGTGGGGTCCGTTCCATAATGTTGACAGACACGTATAATAATAATCTGAGCCTGTCAGCGGCAAAAACGAGCACTTTTAGTGTTAGTTGCTCACTTGCCCTCGCAGCTCGTTTAGCGGCTGTTGGTTGCAGTGTTCTCCCTCAAAACTGGACTTATTTAAAAAATGTTGTCCACACTATTCACTTAGATACAAAAATCTGGAAAAATACGGTCCAGGTTGAAATAAACCGTTACCTTTTAACACACTCAGTTGCAGTTAGAGGTAGCTTCCCCGAACTAAATTCAGATAACTAACAGTATCTACTCCTCTTATGATTTTTAACAAAACTATATCACTTCAACTGTCCACATTTGCCTTCTCAGGCGTGTGTGAGGCAGTGCTACAGGAGGCAGCTACATTACTTCACTACTTTGCTACTTTGTAAAAACATAATGACAATCAGACACAATGGGCTGCGTCTCAAGAGAGTACCGTTAGGACTACAGTTCCCTTGGTCTTCTTGAGGATGTCCACGGCTTCAGCGTGAGTCACACCCTCCAGACAATGTCCATTCACGGCAATAATCTGATCTCCACCCTTCAGCCTGCCATCCTCTATGGCCGCCCCCTGCAGAGCACAAAGACTAGTCAGTCACAATGTGCAGATCAGAGATCACAAGCTGTTTACACCATTAGGCCTACGTACTGTACGCAAAAAAGACAAAATGAAAGGAAATGTAACAACTGATCACACTGAAATAAAATGTCTTTATAAATTAAATTAAACATATCATATATACATTAGATGTTTAGCTTGATACATTGCTGGATGATGTATTAACAATAGAATTATTACTGTAGGATTTATAAGAGATGTGTCAGGAATTTTGGTTATTTTCCAATGTCTTAATGGTTAGTTGGGTTTATTTATTTATTTATAATCAATTTAATGTTCTTTCATTTTTTTGTTTTTTATTTATTTAAAATTTTTGATTTACTTATTTGTAATTGATTATTTTAAGGTATTTATTTAGTATTTTTTAACTTTATTTAGATTTACATAATTTTATTTATTTACTTATTATTATTATTATTTAATATCTGACTTTCGTGGTTTTTGCTATTATTATTTTCTTGTGTAGTGGATATAATTCTTGTGTTCTTGTCTCTTACTGTATATGATGAACACAGTATAACTGAACAACATGCTTTTCTGAGATTAGATCTCTGAACCAGGATCCCCATGACGGATGTCTCCCTGGAAGACGTTCACTCACCTTGTTGAAGATGGTTTTGATGTAGATGGGCAGGTCTCCATGAGGGCTGCTGAACCCTCCTACGATGCTGAAGCCCAGACCTGAGGAGCCTCTCTCCAGAGTGATGGTCTTATATGTGCGGGCACTGCGGGAATAGGATGTAAAACAATAGAGGTATGTTGCTGACTGTTTTAGTGCTGCACTAGCTCTGCTCTATACTGTGTGTATGTTTATGAAAGAAGTGTCTCATCTCACCAAGACAGACAATAGGTGAGAAAAGAGAGGTGACTTTCTAATGTGCTGTATGGTTAAAGGTGATGAACTATTACAGAGTTTTGAGTGTACTATTCAAGATCATAGTTTCTCAACCTTCTTGAATAAGAAATAAATTAGGTTACAAATAATTACGTTGACTAGTAATTAATGTACTTCTTTCAATTAACCATTTCCTTGATTCAAATGTCAGTCAGTTTCTGAAGTTTTATAGCACATTCAAATGTATTATTTAGTTTGATAAGCTGTCAAAAAAAAACAGTGTTATTTTCACAATGAATTGTCACAAAGAAATTGTCATTTTTGGCTGAAATTGCCTGGAAAAAAAAGTATTGAAAACAAAGCAAAATTCAAATCACGAGAAAGATTCTGTCTCAGTGGCTGCACTTTCTCATTATTGTCAAGGGAACCGGGGTCTGCCATTGTCCTCATTCGGTGAATAAACCAGGAGGGAACCAAAGTAATATCATGAAGTACAACAGCAGGAGACTGTCAGGAAGCTGATTCTTACCAGAGGTTGTTGTGAAAGCGGGGCAGGCTGCTGGGCTGGCCTGACGACCGCGCATGCACATCATTGTGCTCCTTTGTGCTGCACCCACCTGAACCCTCTGCCACCTACACACACACACACACACACACACACACACACACACACACAATCTGACACTAATCTGATATCCCACTGCTGTAATAACACAGCCATGACTGTCCCAATGTTAATACAGTGGAGTAATACAAATATAAAACCTTCTGATGTTTTTTTTTTTTTACACACAATGTACTTGTCAAGAACTGAAATCCAGCTCCTTACAAACACCTCTTTTTCTCTCTTGCAACAAAAGTCTTTGCAGAGACTTATTAACATGAAGACAAACAGCTAAATCAGTGTCAGAGTTACAAATTACAGTGTAGTGTTCACCAGCAAAACACTGATAACGAGGGGAACGACTGAAACTATCTCATTTTTATTCCTTGTTAAAGACTGGTTTTATGTATGTAATTATGTCTCGGAGAGTTTTATGAAAGTAATAATGACCTAGAGAGGAAGCAGGGTACGGTTCATTGAACGAAAAGTTGCTGACATTATCGCAACGTTGTGCCTCGCGGGCATTATAGATTAACTACGGTTATGTCTCACTGTGACATTACCTGCAGACTGATGGGTCCGGTGGTGTTGTTCAGCATGTCTCCAGCTTGGATGTGAGTCATTCCCTCCATGGACACGTCGTTGATACTGAGGATCCTGTCTCCTGTCTGACGGACACACACAAACTTGTACTGCTACAGTAAATTTGCGAGAACATTTTATTGAATTGCGGAAAATTCATTCCCAGGAGACATACCCTAATTTTAACCAACACCACTACATATCTAACCCTAACCCTTCCCCAACCTTTACAAAGCTTTTGTTTTCCTTTTTATAAAGTCCTCCTTTCTTTTTGGGGGCTTTTAGTGAGCTACTTTTCCTAATCTTGGGATGGCCTCTATATATACTGAATGTATTCCTGATATTTATAGTCTGTACTAAACATTTTGTGTTTTGTACAGTATGTCTGTCTTTAAGATGGCTTTGTCATGGCTGTCGGTGTGTGATACCAACGCACAGGGCACCCTTTAGCGGTGGCATGAAACGCACCGGGCTTTCAATGAACTACAATGTAAACTCATCCGCGGCAACAGTAAATGCTCATAGATAGTGTTGTGGTGACGTAGTTTAAAGAGCGAAAGAGACACACAGGTTGGGCGCTGTACAAACTTTTTTAAGCTCAACTACGTTGTTTTTTCCTAAACCTAACTAAGTGGTTTTGTTGCCTGAACCTAAGCAAGTGTTTTTGTTTAATTAACAACATCAAGCTTGTGTTTACTGCGACCGAAAAGTGACGCTGAGGGGTCTGACAAAGCGTCACTGTGTGACGAGTTGGGATGAGAACGTGTTGCACAGACATCACATGGTATGACATTTTTAAACCCTGAAAAAGACATAATTCAAATCGTAACCCTAAAATCAAGTCAAGTCATTTAAATGAATGTTTAACCCCGGTGAGGACTGACTTTTTGTCCTCAGATAGGAGGTGACTCCTTACAATGTGATGATGCCCCCCACCCACAATATGATGAATGCATAATACACAGACGTGCACACAGACATCGGCACTCACTCCCCACCTGTAATTGCTGCGTTTTGGCAGCCAGTCCATTGGTATCCATGGCAGCAATAAAAAGAGGTACGTTGTCATGGGGACTGCCCACTCCTCCTGCTACACTGATGCCCAGGGAGTCACATGGACCCTGTGGTGATACACACACACACACACACACACACACACGCACACATTGTAGACCCTGTTAGACAGTACTGGTGACTCACAAGGCAGATTCTGCACATGAGATAAACAGCTAATGTTATGTAAGCCCGGGGTCCAACCAGGTAAGGAGGATATATCTATATCTAATTTAGAGTTTGTCATTTGAAGTAAAAGAACAAAAGCTCTCAGGGGTCACAACCAAATACCGACTTTCTGAAAATATACATAAAATGTTGAAAGTCGGTTTCTCCGAGACAGGATTGGGCACTAATAAAGAGAATTATTTATTATTATTTCAGGATTTTATGCCTTACCTTTTGTATTATTACTTTTCTGGTCTCAGGGTAGTCTGGAAATGCTGTGGGAGAAGACAGAGATGTGAGATGCGTTTGCATAATCAGCTTGAAGATGTTAACAGCATTCTCTCCACTCAAAGTAAATTGTGTATGTATGCGTATATATGTATGTGTGTATGTACGTATGCATATGTGTGTGTGTGTGTGTGTATATATGTGTGTATATACAGTATATACATATATATGTGTATATATAAATATACACATATATATTTATGTGTATACTCTCTCTCTATATATATGTGTATATACATTCTGTATATACATATACACATGTACACTCACCGGCCACTTTATTAGGCACACCTGTTCAATTGCTTGTTAACACAAATAGCTAATCAGCCAATCACATGGCAGCAACTCAATGCATTTAGGCATCTAGAAGTGGAAATGCCTTGTTGATGTCAGAGGTCAGAGGAGAATGGGCAGAGTGGTTCGAGATGATAGAACAGCAACAGTAACTCAAATAACCACTCGTTACAACCAAGGTATGCAGAATACCATCTCTGAACGCACAACACATCCAACCTTGAAGCAGTAGGACTACAGCAGCAGAAGACCACCCGGTACTAGCACCGGCCACTTTATTAGGTACATCTTGGACCTAATAAAGTGGCCGGTGAGTGTATATACAGAGAGCGAGAGAGAGAACAGGAGGGCAACTCACAGTAGCTCCCTGTCTTGTCATCTGTCTCCCTCTGGTGGCTGAAGGAAGCATCACATCCACTTGAGTGGGTCAGGGTGGAGCAGTCAGAGTCTTCGCTCTGGATGAAACACAACTTAAAGTACTCCTAGTTTCACAAAGTACTATTGTTAAAATACTGCAAACAAGCAATAGTCAAATTACAGAAAACACTGAAATTACTGAGCTGATTCAGTCTGGACTCTCAATACAATACGGACCGTAGCTAAATCCAAAACAGGTCAATTCAACACCTGATGACATCATACATTTTCTTTGATAGCCTGTCATGGATTAGACACAAACAACAGCTTACCTGGCTCTGCTGTGAGTACTGCAGGCCAGCTTTAAACCGAGCCAACTCCAGGAGGACCGCTCCGCTGCAACTCTGAGAGCAAAGTGAGACATCTCGCATAAGATGATGAATCTGTAAAAAAAAAAAAACGATAACCGCCTACTAATTTGTTTATGGACTTGGTATGTGTAAATGTGAATGTGTGTCCGACCTGCAGAAGTTTGTGTGCATGTTCCTGTGATGCTGCACGGACATCCTCCCCGTTGATTGACAGAATCTGGTCACCTAGCAACAACCTGCCATCTGAATCCGCTACGCCTCCTTTGATGATATCTGACACAAAGATGCCCGTGTCATTACTGTTGAAAGAAAACTGAGGTCAAAAACGGTGTCTGTTCTGCACTCGTAGACTGAATTATGTGACCTGTACTCCTGCTGTTTTGCATAACGTCACACTCGATTGTGCAAATTATGCGTCTATCACCTTTTATAATAACGATCCCTGTTGCTACAGACTCCCTGACCTCTGAGTAGAAGCCTCAGAAGTCTCCTCTACTGATACTTACCTTTAATATTGTTGTTGCCAAAGTAATTTCATTATTATACACCCTATACAAAACACTTCAAAAGACTCTATAGTACAGTTAATAATTGTTTTTTTTCTCTCTGAAATTGGTAATTTAATAAAAGAGCGAAAAAATTTCAAAAATGCGTTGAAAAAAAAATCAACTTCAAACATTTATAAAAGCAAATAATACCATCCGATACTACATCAAAAACAAGAAGAAATTGTAGATATGAATTTTGGATATGAATTTTTTTTCTTATCAAATGAGGGTAGATAACTGGGCTTGAAGTCTGTTTGATATTTTGAAATGAAGAACTCCCTCTTCGTTCTCCTTTCTGTGTGAATGATGAGCTTCAGTTCTGCTTCTTGTGTGTTTGTGCAGCCTGTCCTCTTTCCAGGTTACTTGGTGGAGATCCATCCTGGATCCATTTTCTTCATTTATGTTCACATTTTGTCATACAGAATATCATGGATCTCTCCTCAGTTGCTCTCCCTGAGGTTTCGTCCATTTTTTCCCATTAAAGGGGTTTTTGTTTGGGGACTTTTTCCTTATCCGAAGCGAGGGTCGAGAGTACAGAGGGTGTCGTACGCTGCACAGATTGCAAAGCCCCCCGTGGCAAATTTGTGTTTTGTGATATTGGGGCTATTTAAATAAAATTGACTTGAGAACAGATAACAGAAATTACTTTTACATTAGGAGGACGACTGTGGTTAAGTTAAACTCACATATCCAGCCTGCAAATTTGGTTTAGGTGTGGAGAGACCAAATGAACGTGACTGGTGAGCTTTGCTCGGTTCAGAGGCTTTATCAATAGGTGCACATTAAAAGTACATTGTGGACCATCTGATTAGCTGTAAGCCAAGTGACAGAAGTGTTATTTTTAACTGAAACATCAACATGATGAATCCTCCCTGCTTAAATCCAGTTGTTTCTGGATTTGCTGACTATAAAAAAATTACCACATTCTAAAAAAACTGCCATGCTGGAAACAGCAAATGTCAACTGACTAACGAACCAAAAAATGTACAGCGAGCCGGTCATTGTTGTGAAAGTAACCCCGACAGGGCGACGGTCCCTGACGGTCTCTCATCACCCTGAAGGGGTTTCTTTCACAGCAATGACCCGCTAGCTGTGCATTATCCCGCTTATTACACCACTACTCACTTAAGAAATCAATAACTTTACACAAAAACGGTTCATCAGAGCCCAACATCAGAACTGTGCCCATAGCAACGGTCTGTCATACATAGCAACAGTCTGCTCTAAAGAAATAACAGACCGTAGAACGCCATGATTGACCAATCAGAATCAAGTATTCAACACAGCTGTGTAATAAATGTGCTTAATCATTTGTTTTTTATATAGTGGCATGATTCAGACGCAAGGGTTGAATGGTGGTGTGTTTGCACTTACAGTATGTCACATATGATGATGTTCATGATATCACATTGACGTCATCATCAACCTCTTCCATTGGCTTACAGTTGCCAGGCAAATTCGCGGTGACTGTTTTCCAAACTAATATCTCATAGCAGAACTGGCCTTGTAAGATCCAGGCCAGCTTTAGGAGGCTACGTCTAGGACTACAGTGTCCCACGTCATTTAACCTACAGTACAGTCAAATCTGGTAAACTTTGATGTTCCTCATTTGTTCTACAACATCATGAATATACCTCTTCCCCACAGTGGTGAAGCCCAGCCCCTCTCCAGGACGAGGCCTCAGCTCCAGGCTGAAGACGTCCCACAGGTCCTCCTCCCTGTAGGCCTCCTGGTGCCTGAAGACACACAGGCGAACACGCTGGGTGGTAAGCCGCAGCACGCCAATGGCCTCGTCGTGAGTGGCCTGTCGCAGGTCTATACCATTTACCTGGGAGGAAGTGAGAGAGATGCAGGAGGTTAGGAATAACTGTATTCGTGTATCACAAACAGTTGATGGACTTTTACAACAACTAATGACAAGGAGTGCGTTATCGTGATTAACGGCTACATTGAGGGCCACGGCGTCAATCTATAAGCATGTTATTGCTTTGAACCATCAATGTTTTGTCATGATGTGTGCACCATCTTGTGCATTTCACCATCATATTGTCTTGTGTCTGTATTTCTTAACCTGTCACCTCATTGGCATCAGAACATCTTGCCAAAGGACCGCAGTTTAAACGGCACATTTACAGAAATGTTGACTAATTTGTGTTGTCTTTACAAATAAAAAAATATAATTCATATTTACAATATGTTATATTGTTTAAATGGAGATACATGGCATTCACTGAACAGTGATGCCATAAAGATATAAGCCCTGACTTTAATTTTGATCACTGAAATAAAACAAGAAATAATTAAATTTGACCAAAATTTTATTTTGTTGCATTATGCTTTATAATATAACTGTGATGGAATGCCATTTAATCACAACAGATTTGGATAAACACTAAAAACTGTCACTGATCCAGCCAAATGAATAGATAAAGGTATGTTTGTGTGTGCCTATAATAATAATAATACCTCTAATATCTGGTCTCCAGCCTGTATCCTCCCGTCTCTCTGTGCTGCTCCTCCATCATTTACTTCATGGATTATTACTGCCCCCTAGTGGAAGAAACAGAAAACACTTAATATTACAGATAATCCAATCCAGCTAAATATAATCAGCACTTAACTACTTAGTATTTCACAATACATCATCACCACTTTCACTGACAATGCCTGAGCAGATGCATTGTATTGTGAAGGAAACATAAACCCATACTGTCAAATTATTTAGGATTATTAAGGACTGATAAAATGATGATTGATGTGTGTTAAATTAAATGTTGATATCAAATATCAGTTGGCTGCTCTCACCAGCAGAGTGTCACACCCTCCTACAATGCTGAGGCCCAGGCCTACACTTCCTTTACAAAACTCGATAGTGGTTTCTCTGCCAGCCACGACTGGGCAGCTCAGGAGGTCAGGAGATGTGGGAGCTGCTCCGAGCAAATCAGAGCACCCGCTGGGAGAGGTCTGCGTGGCATTGAGTGATGAAGAGGAGGAGACAGGGAGGGAAGCAGGAGAGAGAGGGCAGGGATGAGAAAGAGATGTCGGGGGAGGTAGAGGAAAAGAAGAGGAGGAGAGACTCTCACGGCTGATGGAGAGATTGACAGTGACCCGGTGTTTGAGAATCAAACTGGACACCTGAATACAGAGAAGACAGGTGAGTCATAAATCATTAAATCAGCTTGACCTTGTGTGTGTCTGTGTGTGTGTGTGTGTACCTGGGATATTGACAGTCCTGCCAAAGGTTCATCACCCACTGCTATGATTATGTCTCCAACCTTTATCCTTGCGTCCTGCACCCAGACAGAAACATGAATAAAAAATGGAAGATAAGCAAAAAACAAAATGTATGAAAGTGAATGCAACAGAAGGATGGAGAGGAAGTGAGATTAAAAATCAAACACAGCCTCTGGACAAATATCTGAATAACTGCTGCCCGGGGCCCCACATGAAAGCTTATTAGTAAATGACGACATCACTTTAAAACATGGCAACCATCATCTCAACGTTACTATAAATAGTTTAAATAGTACCAGGAATACCAAGAGATTAGAGCAGTTTACAGCCGTGCGTATCGTACTGTAATGTGGTGCTCATTCATGCCTCTTTTCCATGATTGATTATTATTGATTGCCAAAGTTACAGTCAGGCCATTGAGGCTCGTTAGATGCAGATGAAATTATGTGCAACCTGAAATAATTCTAAAGTCTGTGATGAAGCCTGAAATCACTGAGACGACGCTCCTCATAAGAAAAAAACTAAAAACAGAGTACACAGAGAATAATTAAAAAAAAAGTGTATATTATTCGGGAATTTATTCTGAGGTTATGATAAAATGCAGTGGTGGAATGTAACGAAGTACATTTAGTCAACTACTTGTACTTTGCTTGAGTATTCCCATTTTATGCTACAGTAGTTTATACTTCAACTCAACTACATCTCAGAGGTAAATATTGGACTTTTTACTCCACTACCCTTTTGGGTAACACTTTATAACCATCATTAATAAATGGTAAATTGATAGTTGATTAAACTTTAGTTCATAATTATTTTACTGTTAACAACCAATGAACTGAAAATTAATGATAGCATTAGTAATGCTATAATTGATGTTATTTTATCACTAGTTTGTGTAATACGAAATAATAAGTTCATAAATTATATGTTGTATCACAGCTGATAAAAGACAATAACAATTACATTCTGATTACATTAGTAAACTATTAATTAACTGTTTACTGTTGCACACATTATAGCATTTTATATACTATCTTAAAGTGTTTGTTAATGATTACCAAATGATTTGTAAACCTTTAAGAAATTGGTTGTAAAACATATATAAACTCATGGATAAATGGACCAGAAACCAATTATTGATTGATATTGATAATGTATTAAATAACTTTAAAGATGCTTTACAAAGTATGTATCAACCATTTAACGAGTTATAATAATCACTAGTTGTAACTTTATGATAGCCATCCAAATAATGTTTATAGACAGTTTACAAACCAGTTATTAACCATTAACAATGTGTTACCAACATCTGGTCCATGTAGTTTTGTAATGCTTATAGATGTTTTACAAGCTATTTTTTAATGGTTTGCAAATTATTTAGTAATCACTTACAAATACTTAATATAGTATATGAAATGTCATACTGTGTGCAACAATTAACTGTTAAAATAACATCAATTATAGCATTACTAATGATATGTAAACATTATCATCATTTCATTGTTTGTTAATAGTAAAATAACTGTTAACCAAAGTTTAATTAACTATATTTTCATCTTTGTTACTGATGAAGATGTTGAAGGTTATGATGGTGCTACTGGTGATGTCACACCTTACTGGCAGTGCCGTGCTGGATCAGGGACGTGACCACCGCTCCTTCCTTGGACTCTCCCTGTGCCAGGCAGAGGCCAAGACCTATGTGATCCTGGAGGGAGATTAAAAAAACCAAGAGTTAGTGAAGCAAATAGCTAATATCATATTTACAACGCTGTGGGAAGGTCATCATATTCTCTCTAGTATCGACACGTGTTTTTGCTACAATAAGAGTCTGCGATCACTTTGCTTGAGCTGTGCAGCTAGAGAACTGACAATGGTTAATGCCAAGATTTACTGAAGGTATTTCACCTGAGGTAGGATGATGTGCTGGATGTCTCTGGATAATCCTCCACGCTCTGCAGAGTCCGTCTGGGAGTCGACTGTGTCCCCGCTCTCTGTTGTGGATCCCTGTGCCGTTTGACCTGCTTTATTCCTAATAAAACAAAACCAAATCTGATATAATCATCAAAAACAACCTATGGCGTATATCCTGTGTTTGTTTAAAGTTTGGGAGAACTGCAGAGACCAGCAGAAAATTACCTGATGAGAATGATCTTGACTTTAGACGGAGCGTTATTGATGATGGTGGAGGCGTTTTGGTGACTCCGGCCGTACAAGATCTGACCGTTGATCTGAAAGAAAAATCGCGTTACTGTCTCGTCACCAAACTTTTTCTTTATCTCATCCACCTCCACATAAATCTGCCACCTTCTTCTGACTCCCTCTCTCAGCCGTCAGCCTCTCCTCTTCCTCATCATCTCTATTACACGGTTGCTCATCGCGAGAAAAACCAGCCCAGCACCAACCATCCTTCAAATGGTAATTTGTCTGATAAATCTACTGTGCAGGCACTCGACGCTCTCTACTCATCCATGCCTCCAACCCACAACCCGCTGCTCTCTCTCTGCTGCTCTCAATTTTGACTCTGATATTTTGTCTCTCTCTAGGACTGCAACCCTTCTTGCCTCCCTAAAAACTCTCCCATCTGTTAATCTCAACCCTCCTGACTGATTGCCCCTTTCTGTTCCCATTCCTCCTTACCTCTAGTAGCTCGTCTCCAACCCGTATCCTCCCGTCTAGACCAGCAGGTCCTTGAGGGTCTATGTCCGCCACGTGGACACTCATGCGGGCCCTGGAACCGTCCTTGTTCCCCGAGAGGCCGATTCCCAGGCCGTGAGCAGCAGGGTCCTTCTCCAGCTCAATCATATGGAGCTTCCCAGACAGGCTGCCATAACGCTGAAGCATCTTTTCTAGGAGGGACAAGAGTTAACAAGGAGGAGGATATGACGGGTGAGCCAGAAAAAAAGTGTGGACTGCTACATGTTATGGCTGACACTTCATGTGGAGAGGAAGCATTAAGCCCCGGAGGAGCTTGTGCGAGTGTGTGATGCCGCAATTTGTCTGTGTGCATGTCTGTATCTATTTACATTGTTGTCTCGAACTAAATCTCAGCGTGTAGATTGAACAATTATCATTAACATGTTGGTTATTTACAGACAACACTTAGGCGGCTAAGTGTTTCAATCAAGTATGTATAGAAGTCTGGAAAGCAATATCCGGCCACTGTGTTGGACGGGGCGGGGGAGACTGAAGGGGCATGGCGGCGATCTATCTTAATTTATTAAGGCATCGAGAGATGAATGCATAAGAACTTTTCAAAATAACAATCCAAACATACGTCAAATTGCACTGAAGTCGATGGGATCTTCGGTTTTTGCGAAATGGTAAATGGACTTGCATTTATATAGCCGATTGGTGGACAACCTGCTCTACCCTCTGAGCCACAGCCGCCCCCAAAGTACCCATATGTGTCGGTCTGATGTATGCAGGCTTTTTAGAAAAATCTGCTCTCAAAATGTTTTATGATGAGGAAAGAAATGTATTCAACACATTTGTTAGACCTCAAGGATACACACAATGCATTTCGATGAGCAATACTGAATGTAAACAGAATTACGCTGTTTGTTTACAAGAAAACTCCACAGGGTGCTTTTAATACCATAAGTGCATAAAGCAAACCAAAGCGGTGTGGCGGAGGTGTGAGTGACTCTAATTAGCATATGAATAACAGTGAAACCGCCTCGCTCCAGCTTTGAATGAAACCTCTTGGTGGCTTTCAAATAACGGACCTTTAAATACCAAAATTGTAATCATTCAAAGTATAATTTCTGAATGTGTGTGAGATGACATTTTTATTTGAGTATTACAGCTTTTCCTTTTGTAATGGAAGTGTGTAGCACAAAGTCTCCCTGGGCCAGAGGGCATCACGTGACCCGCACTGTGAGAAGGTGGCCGCTACACTAAAATCGCCACACAGCTTCTTATCCTGGGGGCTTTAAAGGATCCCTGTGTGAGTCTGTGTGACGTCTTTATGGTGCAGACTTACTCCTGCCGGTATCGCCCTCGTCTCCAGCTGCCGCTGTGATTGGTGTTATGGGGCTTCTCCTATCCGTTCTATCGGATGTTGGCGAAGGTACCTTGGGAGAAGTTTTGCATTATTGAACAGGCAGAGTTGGAGCTGCCTCAGGGGTCCTTCAGGCATGAGTTGGACTACCCCTGAGGCTTGTTCAGTGTGCTTGATGTAGCAGTTGGGAAAACTGACGAACAGGGTGAATTAATGAACACAGTTTTAATGTCAGCTAAAAATAACATGAAAGATGACCAGAATCATGCATTATTTTGTAACCAACTTACAAGTGTATGGAAAAATAACTTCAAAAGAATGCACACTGTCTATTTAGGGAGTTATGCATCTCCACCAAAGAGAAAAACAAAGGGTTTAAACAAACAAGGTAGCTGCAAGGGACTTTGAACTACAAGGGTTCTATCTACAAATATGCACGTTAATTAAGTTTTTGGAAGTTGGCTTAGTGCAAATGCTAATGCAAGGCTGCTTTTAAGATGCTGCATACCCATGATAACACACGCAAACACACACACACACAACCGATGTACCAACCTTAAAGGGGGTGGGAGTGAAGGGGTTTGTAGGGGAGACACTAAGGAACAGACTGAGAGTCTCTGCTTCCTACGATCATGAGGGGAAACACAGATATAGTCCTATAACACAGCAATCTACCTCTCAAAAAAACCTTCAAACCTCCTTCATGCTTTTTGGAAAACCATGTAGGTGTTAATGACTCATCCCTCCATATATATAATATAGTGTATATACATCACATTCTCTATACGCTACAGCCATACACAGCCAAACATCAGGAACTGTGTGGGAACAGAAACTGAGAAAATGATTTCACAGCTTGTCATCTGTGTAGCTTTGCAGGGCGGTACACACACATACATACACACACACACACACACACACACACACACACACACACATATATATAATTTTATATGCTATACAATCTAGGGATGCACCGATTCCAAAACAGATATCAGATATCAGGCCGATAATGACTCGAATAGCTGGGTATCGGGTATCGCTGTCAACGGGGACGATCAATTGAATTCCCTGTTTATATACTATCTACATTACATGGTGGAATTTGAATTCCTGTTAAGTTTTGCCGTGTTTGTTGCTGCATTAAAAAGGTTTACACTTCTTATAATTCCTGTTAATTTTGAAGATTTTTTTTACCAAGATGCTGGTGTACATGGATGTATAAATTCATTTGTTCATTCCTATATGAGTTGCTCAGTGGCGCATGAAGCCAAAATGGCTCAACTGCCGAGTGCTAAAGTACCCAGATCATCCGGCGATCTTCAGCTTCCACTGGGGCCAAAGAGCAGGAGCAGTAGCGTTTCCCTTAACCCCACCTCTCAGCCCTCGATCCAGCCTCGATCTGGAGCTTATTCACATGAATGGATGAAGGAAAATAACTCTGGATTCAGCTTTTAGTGCATTTTACAACTTTTAGGACCTAATGATTTAAATAAGGGCTATTCAAGTGTTCATACTCGGAAGCTGATTTACGGACGTCTCTTTCCCAGTATAAGTCTATGGGAAAAAGTATTTTTTTTGCCCAGTGGCATCTCGTTGTAGTACCACCGTTTGACCATTATAAAAATTTCACAGCCTGGCGCTCTTCCTGGGGGCTTGCTTGTGTACAATTTATCATTTTAATAATAAATAACAATTCAGTAAATTTAGATTTTTGTATTTATTTTTTACATTTTCTTTTATAAAGTTAGGAAAACAATGTTTAAGTCAAGCCTGAAGTTGCCTTACACATAAAAGAATGATCCAGTCACTTCCACACAGTGAAGCATACAGCTTATTAATTAAACACTGGTATTGCATCGGTACTCGGTATCGGCCGATATCTAAAACCCAGGTATCACTATCGGGTCTGAAAAAATCAGATCTGTGCATCCCTAATACAATCATCATCTCAAAGCTGGAGTCTCTTTATAAGAGCAAACAGCAGTGTGAAGCTCAAAGTATCTAGTATTCAAGTGTTACCTTGCTGCTGTGTGAGTTAGACTGCGGTGTTGGAGTCAGTCTCTCGTGGTTGGTAAGCATAGGGGACTGTGGGCGAAACAAAAGGTGCAGAGAAGGAGGATAAACATCTATATAAATGTGAAACATACCGCAGATGCTTCAAATGATGCATCCAGTATATACTAGATATCTGTCAAAGATAACTTTGTTCAATATGCTTTGTATCCAGAGGACATCATACTGTAATGCTACAAACTCCCACGCTAAAACACTGCTGAAACTTCTGATGGAGTTGTCCAACAGAATATACACTGCACCTTTGCTTTGCATTTGCTGAGCATTGAAATTCAGTGCAAAATAATCTGGGGCATCAAGGGACTTCAATGCTACACTATGTAATGTATGCATACCTGATTATACATTGCACAATGTATTTTTAAGCCAGTTGAAATGTGCTATTTTTCGGGCTGTTTTCTGCACTACCTGAGATCTGTGTTGTCCAGACTGGACCAGGAAGACCACAGAGTCTCCGGCCCTGCGGATGGCCTCCACCGCCTGCTCATGGCTGGCATCTCGTAGGTCCACACCACACACCTTGGCCAAGTCAACAAACACACAAAGCAAATATTAAACCAAATGACATTAGGCTAATCCTGTGAAATTACCTTAAAAAGCAAGGAGTCACAGTCATGTGATAATCTACACCATAGTCTGCAATGACCTGATACAGCCACAGATATTAAAGAGATGACTACCTTGGTGGAAAATGTGGCAAAATCTGATGTCTAATGATACGTTTTCTAATATCTAATGGTCAAATAGTGCTAGATAAAATGTTTCACGAGTTCTTTTGTCACAGATTTAGGATTAAATGAATCTCTTTTAACAGATTTCACCATTATTGTAATTCAAATATTCTGCACATAAGATATTTGTAGGCAAAACATAGTAAGGTGAATTGCCCAATTACAGTTTGCACTAGTTTGTATGAGGAACTATTGCACCTAAAACACCTGTATGTGTGTGTGTGTGTCTGTGTGTGTGTGTGGCATGGAGGGTGTACAATTGCATTGCACTGTGCAATCCTGTATTGCATAATGACATTAAGGCTGAACAGTGGACCTGCAGTATGTAATGGGTTGGAGTGAATAGCATGTTATGGTTATTTAGGCAACAGGATTGTTCATTACTGTAACGCATTATCATCAAATCATCATCTTTCTATACAACAGATGCCGCAATGCACGTACAGCCACAATACACACACAGTGTACATTATACAAGGTACGAACACGTGCAGCAAACACACACTACTTTTCAGTCTCTCTACCACTCACAGACTCTTATACAGTATATATAAACACTCACACACACACACACACACACCTCTAGTATTCTGTCTCCAGTCCGGAGGGTGCCATTATGTGCTGCCGGGCTGTCGGGGCTGATGTGCTTGATGAAGACTCCCCTCATCATCTCTCCACTGCTCAGTCTCCGGCCCATGCCTCTGCCTCCCATTATGCTGATACCCAGGGACTGGCCCGGCGCTCGAGTCAGCCGCACACTGGAACACAAAGCAGGATACAAGGAACATCCACACACACATATCGTAGAGCTGAAAATCCTCCTTACGCCATGGGTATGATGAATACATGTTCTCTGTGTTGCCTGATGAGGGCCTACTTGGTATGAAACATTACTTCAGAAATGTACAAGAAGGAGAATTAATCCAATGGGCATGCTTTTTTTATATTTCTTTCAGCCTCTTTCCGCTGCTTAGGGCTTCGGATAGATTAAGTCTCAAAACAATAGAATATTATACCTGCCAGGGAGACACACACAGAAGCTGGTCTTTGCATGCATGCAGTGCAGCTTATGTGATTTATCCAAGCAGGATGCAGTCATAAATGCGATAAATACAGGTTGTGAAAACAGTCGGTTTCTCTGGGCCTAAGAAATGTGAGCGTGTTGAGTCTGCGCTGTGCTGCTCTCCCCCTGCTGTGAACATAACCTGAGCACACTAGGATTTTGTTAAGCCTCCTCTGGTAGAGAGAGGATGAAGGGCATGATGGGCAGCGGTATGAACAAAGAAAGGGCAGAAAAAATGGAAAATCTGAATAAAATCTTAAGGCCATTGTTACACTGATTCACTAACCTTCTAGGTTGATCCCAAGAAACTGTGGTATGAGAATGAAGCTCCTCTTGTCCTTCAATTTTACCATGCACCTCCAGCTGGAGCACTTTCCCATCTGTGCTACTCTTGTCTTTTTTCGACTCAACAATCTCTCCAACTTCTTTTCCGTTTTCCTTCTTCTTGTGAGCGAGAGACTTTGGAATCTGCCAACTGATGGTGAAAAAACATGCAAACAGAAATAATATCAATGTATGATATTGAATGGAAAACCTGTTGATTATGTATAGTCATCAGTGGGTCCCAACCTGGGGTCCGGACCAAAGATCACAGGGGGCGCGCCAAGATTTGTCTGCTCTGAGGTTGTCAAACTTAGGTTTGCTCATATATAACTAATCATAATAACACACTTACTGGATAATTTATACAAAAAGTCTGTATATAACTAACTATGTATGTAACTTTTTAAAAATATGTATTTTTTTGCTACTTAGTAGCAAAGTCTAATGAAATATTCTGCTTCAATCCATATTTGTTGGCGTTTAGTCTTTCAAAAATAACATTAGTAGGAGGCCCACACCTGCATTAACGGGGCAGTCTAGCAGCAATCTAACAACACCATAAATTACATTTATTTAACCACAATAAGAAAACATTTATTTCTTATTATTAATTAAGTCATTACAAAAAAAAACATAAAATGTATCTGCATTCATTTGGCGAATTCGTCAAGATGTCATCACTTTATTTATGTTGACAAAACTGACAAGTTTTATTCATTAAAGAAAGATGATGTACATCATAGTCCAAGTGTCATAATATTCCTCAGGAGTTTTATTCAGAAGAAATATGCATTCAATTAATCATTTAATCGATAAGTCCATTTACAGAAAATGAACTGCCAATCATCTTTTAATCACTGCAGTCAATTATCAATAAAAAATGCCAAATATTACTTCATTCTAGCTTCTCAGATGTGAGGATTTGCTGCTTTTCTCTGTTTATTGTCATTGTAAATTGAATGTCTTCGGGTGTCATAATTACGCTTTCATAATTAAAATTAAAAAATAATCTACAGATGAATCCTTAGTGAAAACAAGCATTAATTGTAGCTCTTCCTCTGTGAGTTAAATAGCATTCGCCTACATAACACTCACAGAACTGCTGCGGATAACAAGGTATCTTGGCGTATTTTGTTATTTTTTTTCTGACACACTGTGACACATGGCCAATAGCGATTTATATTGGCAGGCCTTGAGAAGATACACTGCTTTAAGTGCAAATAGACCTGAAAATACACATTTTCTGCCAGGGAGGTCACAGTAAGGTAGTGTCTTTACAGTATGTGTGTGTGTGTGTATGTATCTACACAGTATCTATGTATATATACACGGTATATGTGTGTGTGTGTGTGTGTGTGTGAGTGTGAAAGAAAGAGGTAGAGAAGGAGAGAGAATTTTTCATGAATATATTTAACGGTGGAGGGCTGTAATAAGCCCATGGAGGTGAGTGATAGTGGTGCTATCTGCGCAGCAGGAGCCTATAGCCAGTTCAGTTACAGAAGAGGGCAGAACAAATGGTTCCACCAGTGCTGAAAGAGAGCGGCCAGGAGAGGGGGGATAGGACCAAGCCAGGGAGGAGAGGGAAAATGAGGTAAAGGGAAAAAGACCAGAGAGAGAGAGAAAGAGAGAGAGAGATGAGAGACAGATGGAGACACAAAGAGTCAAGACAGAAGTATAGCAGAGGAAGAGACAAAGACAACGTACTGAAAGATAAGAGTGAAGAAAAGGCTGCGGAGAGAAATGGGAGTGAGGGAGGGAGGAGGCAAGAAGATGGAGCGAAAGCAGGGATAGACAGAAGCGAAACAATTCATTTTCGCTGACAGTCAGCACTGAGATCCATAAGCGAACAGCTAAATATAACTCAGAGATTCAACATTCAGAGAAGCTTTTGCCTTTTACCACAGAGAAGAATGGAGAGGAGAAAATACGGACTGGAAGAGACTCAAACTGAGCTGGTGGCACACTGAGACACATTGTTTCCTTCATGGATACGGTTAATTAAAGTGTCATATAATAATTAGTGTGACTTAAGCTGCTGGGTAACTGAAATGTGTGATGTGTTGCAGTAATAAAACCCTAGTCTGCTGTAAAAACAAAAAGCCTGAGGGTTAAGACACAGAACCCACCAACAGGCAGAATGTATAGAGTGTATTTCATAGTCCGAATCCTCTGCAGCAAACATATCAACATGTAATAAAGCTGGAGCCTTGAAGTCTAATAAACCCCGAGACAGGTTTATCTTGCACTCTGGGGCCTGAGTAGGGATTAGGTGGCCATAAATATTGGGCTGAGACCTCTGGGTCTTACATTACCTTGAGTCTGGGGCCGGGGTGATGGTAGGGACTACGGCTGGGCCTCTGAATGGAGCTTTGGATGAAGCAGCGGCTCTAACTACCCCTGGATCTGGAGCTGCGGCTTTAAATTTGACCGAGATAGAGGGTTTGAGGATGGATGAAGCTGGATCTGGAGCTGCAGCTCTGACTGGACCGGGGGATCTGGCCGGTTCCGGAGAAGGAGTCGGTGGGGTGGGCGAGGAAGAGGCGCTGTCTGCTCCGATGGATGCCAGAGGGGGTAAACACAGACGGGTACGGTGCTCATCCACCTGATGGGCTGGGACATAGGTTATGCTGGGTGGTAAGGGGAATGTGGGAAAAGAAGTGTAGGGGCGGGGTGAAAACATTTGAAATGTTAATATGATTTCCCATCACTCTGTTTTCACATCTGCACATTTATTTAACTTTCAGCACCAAACAATGACTAATAGGATGACAAGGAATGAGACAAATGGCATGGCACTCAGTGAATGGTTTCTATACAGGACAAATGGATTATTATGTCAGTCAGTGAAGGAGGGAATGATGAAACGTTATGGTTTAAAGGAACAGTCTGACATTTTAGAAGATTCTCTTATTCACGTTGTTATTGAGAGCTGGATGAGATGAGCATATTTTCAAAAATGTCAAATCCTTATCTGTTTGGTGGTTAATATCTAAAACAATGGCTTAAGTTAACTCCAAGTATTCAGACCAATCATGAGGCGATTTGATTTTGGTGACAATCTGGATTTCAGATTTACATCATTAGACAGTTTTTATCCATAGATTGTGTATAAAGATGGACGTCATGACAGCTCCGCAAAAGTGAAGCCAAAATATTTTGATTGCCCCCTGGTGGCTGGCTGCAGTATAGGTCACAAGTCCCGCCCCCTCCATGTTAGTGGATGGGACATGGGCCAAACTAAGAAGACAAAGTACATGTCAAATACATTTTTCCCCAAAGATGGTTTCTGTCATTTTAGGTAGTGCTTATCATGCTGATGTATGTTCAAGTGTTCTGATAAGTTTGGTTTTAATTAGTTATTTGATGCTATAAAAAGGAGATGAGACATCATGATTGATAGCTGCTCTGAGGGAAGTAGTCGCGAAGCCAGAGGCTTGGGAATTGTACGAGAAAGGAGATGTAACTTTAACTTTCCTTAACCGTCATGAGTCTGTGTAATAGAACATGTGCCAATTTGATCATAAATGTAGTTATAGAGATATTAGGGTTAGTTATTGTGTCTTTCTAGCCAAAAAGCTACCGTGGTGCTAACGTAGCAGCTAGGTGGTTCACGCTAGCAAGCTGCGGTCATGCTCGACTCGTGATTGGCTCGGGCGGGTGTGTGGGCGGGACCTGGATACCACGGCTCCAGCCCCCCCGATCACTACTCTGGCTCCAAATGACGTCAAAATCGCAAAATGGCAGCGCCCGCATCCAGGATATTTTGGCTTCACTTTTGTACAGTGGGAGGAAGTAGAGACGCGTCCATCTATATATACAGTCTATATTTTTAACCATAACAACTATGCACCATTAAATAAGAGAAGGGAAAGCTGAAAGCACCTGAAGCAGTGTTTAATAATGCAAAATAATTCTAATCATCATTAGTAATCAATTAGCAATTAATAATGCACTTGTGTTTTTTTTATATCGCAGACCTGAAAAACAATCAATAATCAACCACTAACTTTAAGGCTGCTGTCTTATATTTCAAATATTTTTAAGTGCTCTGTATATATAGCATATATACCATAAATGTAGAGTTTCTGAAGCACAACATTTATAATAAAGAATGTGTTTTGCATAAGCAGGGATCTATTTAAGCTCTAACGTAAACAATGTCATTTAAATAAAGTGTCAAGGACATCATTAAAGCCCCCCCCCCTCCAGCCACCCCTGTCTTCCAACTTCCATTCTTGTGTGACGCTACCAGCAGACATGCTGTTTGAATCCGCCGAAAGAGCCAGTTCCTCTCATGGTGGCAGATTGAATATGGAGGTCTTCCACGCTAAGCTGTTGTGACTGAGCCATGTGGACAGCCTGTCGTGTCTCAACAGAGGCGGTTTGATAGTGACAAGCCCTCACCCTTCTATGTCTGTCTTATTCTGAGGCTGCCAAAGCAACTCATCTGCCTCCACTCTCTGTTAGTTTGTCTGCAGTGCTGTCAGGAGGAGGCAGTAAGAGCATGTGTGTGCGGGTGATAGGGAAAGACAGAATGTATGTGTGTGTGTGTGTGTGTATTGTGGTGTGCATCTATGAGAGGCTCCTTAAAACGCTCTTTTATTCAGAAGCGCACTGTTCAAGGTGAGATGAGCGATGAATTATTCAGAGATATTTCCCATAGCAGGAAAAAGGTGTTTTTGGAGGTTAGACCATTGAAAGGCTGTGTATGTGTGTGCATTAGAGTGTGTGTTTGTGTGTGTGCATGTAAAAGCAAGAGGGAGAGAGAGAAAGAGACAGCGAGGTTGAGAGCGAGTGAGTGGGTGTTTTGCAGGGCAGCGCGGTGGTGGAGGTGGGGCACTTTTCCAATCAGCCAAACAAGCATTGTCAAATGTGGAGCCATAACTGCTGATGTTAGAACAAGTAATAATTTACCCAATTTCCCCTCAGGCGATCTTTAAAATTTCATCATCTAATCTAATTTAACATGACTGCAGCGCCTCAGTCAACTATGACTGCAGTGTCAAAAACAAGGTGGTAATGGAGATCCAAAGCGAGACAAGATCGTAAAATACATGATGATGCAGTGAAAGTGATGTTTGTGACTGCGGCGGGCACAGATTTATGTTTATGATGTACATATACTCACTCATTCGAGTCACACAGACTGTCAAGATCTGCATGGGTAGATCTAGAAAATGTGAGCAGTATTCAATTACTTTTTTCCTCAGTGGTTGATTGTTCTCTAACTGCATACCCAAAGGACCTTTCTACATTCCCTCTAAACTAAGAACTAAAAAGGCTTTCTCGTTTTTCAAGCAAAGACGTGTTCAAACTACGACATGAGGGAAAGTGCTTATGAATGTAATATAAATAACTAACTGCCTAGAATCAGATTTAAATGTGCTACACATGTGTCCTACTTTGATGCTGTTAGTGTAATGTTGTGTTTAAGTGCCAACTGAGCCTATTTATAGGTCCCAAAGTTCTTACAACTCCAGATAGATGTTATGTGTTACATTTTAGCCAGCTACATTATAGTCTAGGTTGCAATTGAGTGATGTGCACTTGTGTACACTTTCATACAAGTTTTTTAAAGGGGACACATCATGCTCATTTCCAGGTTCATATTTGTATTTTGGGTTTCTACTAGAACATGTTTACATGCTTTAATGTTCAAAAAACACATTATTTTTCCTCATACTGTCTGTCTGAACATACCTGTATTCACCCTCTGTCTGAAACGCTCCATTTTAGCATCTGTCTCTTTAAGCCCCCCCCCTCCAGAAAAAGCCCCATCTGCTCTGATTGGCTTGCGAGAAAAATATGGTGCACCTTTGCAAAGGTCATTCTCAAGCCGTTGGTGGAGATACTCAGATGGGCGGTATATTGTAATGATTCTGCATGTGAAAGGGAGCTCAAAATGGATTATATACAGATCTAGTTATCCCATGTATTTTGTGCCAAGGGGGCTGCAGCACACCTGTTGCACAGTTAGAAATGCAGTGGATTAGGAGGATCATCATATATATATATGTGTGTGTAGGGGGTTGGGAATCAAATCTGTTCTTCTAATTGCCTTTAAAAGCAGTTCACTTCTTGTGATGGCTTATTGATAGTTACCTAGTACAAATTCACACAAATAAATGTAGGACCCTAAATATGAAACAATAATAAATATTTAGAATAGGGCAGATTATGGCTCCTGTTAAGATTAACTCACTATTCTAGAGTTACTGAAGCCCCAGTCATGATGTGTTTTCTGTGTGTAATGTAGAGTTTTAGGTAACACTTCATTTTACAGGTCAGCAAATTTCATGGCATTAGGTGATAATTAGCAAGTAACCTATTTGAAATTTCTTTGGAATTACTGCCAAATTAGTAATATTTACCTCAAAAGTTATCAAAAATTACTTTATTATAAACATAATTTAATAATGATATGCTGAAATAGCATATAATGGTTAAAATAGGGCCCTTAAGCGTGAGAAGCGGCTGTGTGCTGCTCTTCATCAGAGGTGGAAAACTAAAACTAATAGAAGACACTTCTGATCAGACACAAATCTCACCATTGTGTGACTTATTGTGTACACAAATGTGACCTGGTAGATAATATAATGATTCAGGGAGTTTTTTAAGAAATTTCAAATAAGTTATTTACTAATTATCATCTATTTACCAGCAGACATGGAAATAAAGCACATCAATTAACTTTGTATTTTTTTCCTGGAAATGTATTAAATAAATTACCAGCTATTGGGAAAAAGTGGAATATAGTTATTAAATTATGTTCATAATAAAGTAATTTTTGATAAATTTTGAGGTAAATTTGCAGTAATTCCAAAAAAAATTTAACCAGGTTACTTGCTAATTATCGCCTAATTACCATGAAATTTGCAGACCTGTAAATGAAGTGTTACCTAGTTTTATACTGAAGAACCCCATAATAAAATGTGTTCCATATAGTTAAACTCATTGTTTTGTGAGTTTCCTGTATACAGGTGTTTTCACTTATTGTGCCTGGGAGACTACGTCCATACTAATTATGTTAGCATTATGTTTTTGCTTTTAATTGTTTTGCTAAAAAACAAAAAAACAAGTACAGAAATTCTGTCCTGCCACTGTCAAAATTAGCAAAACATGCTGCTGTGACTGTACTTGATGATGTTATGTGGCGCGTCAGAGGTCAGAGGTCGTTCTCTACAGCAATTAAGAAATGTGAAGCAGCACTTGAGCCATTGTAAAGAGGGTGACGCACACAGCGTTGCACATCCAGCCACCCAGTGTTTCTGGATACAGAGTGAGGATTATTGAAAACAGGTGGATCAGAGTGAAGAGAGAAAACTTTAAAATGTCTGTGAGCTACACCGTAATGTATTTCTTTTGTGTATGTGTGTATTTTTCTTTACCCTGACTTGATCTTGTTTTCCTTTTCTTTTCTTTTTTTTGTGATGTACAGTATCAGTAAGCATCACCTGTTGTTTTTTTTCAGCCCAGAAGAAAACCCTCTACACATTGTACTAATGCTGTTGGACAGCGGCTGGCTCCTCACCTCATCTCTGGCCCTATGACAGAGTGTCTGCGGAGCGTGGCTCTGGCCCTGGCGTTGGTCAGATTGGAAGTAGGCTCTCCGTTGATGGCCAAGATGGCGTCCCCCACCCCCAGCCTGCCATCCTGGCTAACAGAGCCCCCCTGGACAACACTGCGCACCAGCATGCCTGAGCCGTCCTTGATAGCACTCACCGACATCCCTGCCAACGTGTACACACACACACACAAACACACACAAACACACACATGGGCACAGGTGAGAGGAGGGTTGGCTATAAGGCTGCTTTGAATGCATGCCAAACGGATAGACAGTCGCCCAAACAAACACCTGACAGTGGCATAATCAGCATAATCAAGACAGACACTAGGCAGATTAGCACACAAACATGGCTACACATGCTTGACATTTACACGGCATCATCCCTCACAGTCACAATCACACATACTCACACCCAAATAGGGCAAAGGGCACAGGTGGCACAGGGGTAACACATGCCAGTCGCATCAACACCTGACTTTGGCATTATCAAACCGGACGCTAGGCGGATTACACAAACACTTCATTAATGCAAACAGGCAGAAGCAGGTAAATCGGACGTCACACACACACATACGCGCACACCTTGTGCACACGCATACACACGCTGTAGACAGGGAAGAAAACAAATGAGGAAGTCTAGTCTGCGGCGCCTGCATGTTATCTAATGGAGGACTACGCACATCCACAACACTATGGTCGTACATAATTTGAAGTTGGTCAAAGAAATGACTTTGTGCTTATTTTTGATCAAATAAATAGTTTATTGTTTTTTGGTGTTACATTCAAATTACAATACAATCATAGTGCCTGGAATACAGTCGACTGGAGACACAGCTACCGACGCTGACAAGACAAACAGAAGTCACACATTTCAAAGACATGAGAGGAAGTCTGAAGTATTAATGATGAATGTCTCAAAAGTCAGAAGGTGTTACCTTAAGTTACTCTAACACTGCATCAAAATACATTTTTCTATAACAAACTGCTGCAAAAACTTTTAATAATAATGAAAATTTCCATATGAAAACCTATTTGTTTTGACCTCAACAAAACGTATTTATGGTACCACAAACGTACAGTTAAGTGCAATAAGTTCACACCATTCAAGAATAAACAAAGACTTCTAACCAGGCTGCATATATTAATTTGTTTAGACGAGCAAGGCAAAAAAAAAAGACCTCATTATAATCCATTAAACCTTCTCCTTTAACAAACTGCTCTTGAAAGCCATACAGTCCTTGTAGTGCAAACCAACCATACACTGTACGTACTGTACATGTCTCATCATCTCCAAAATTGGGCATTTAGTCAAAGTTGCACAATGGATAGAATTGTACATGGCACCTAATAATAGAACGAATGTAAAGTAGTGCAAATAGATATCGAACTACAATATTATTGCTCATAAAAGTTCTCCAGTATTCGGTCCTTACAGATACAGATCATAACTCAGCCCAAGCTGGAGCTTTTGCTTCAAATTCAAATACATTTAAATTCACCAAAAAAACACAGAACATCTGTAAACCCTCCACATCTGGATATCCAGAAAACCTTGCTACATTAAATATCTCAGCAAGAAGACCTACAATATTTGAAACAGATGAAAACCAAAGAATGCAGTGACACACAGACTGTAGGTTATGACCTTGATTTTCTCTACCTATGAACATTTACATAATTTTAAACTTTCACACACACACACACACAGAAGTAGTGCGGTGCCTTATTAGAGCATGTTTCCAGAATACAAATGAGTTTGTTTCTTTCTGCTTTACACAGTGCCCTGAGATGAAAGTGAAGGAGCGCCTTATACCCTGTTGCTTCCTCCCTATCATGTTTGAATAACCAATGTACTCGCAACACTGGAGAATAAAAACTAGGGCTGTCAAAGTTAACACGATAACAACGCATTAACGCAAATCCGTTTTAATGCCACTAATTTCTTTAACGCAATCGATCTTTTGGAGGCTGTATTAGGCTCAGTTTTAAACCTAGAGTGAAGAAACTGGTATCATATGAAACTAGAAAACCTAAGGAATCCATTGTCATGTTAGCTTATTGTGAAGGAGGATAAATAACGCTCCAAACTTGTGCTAAGTTTTGGCGAGGAAAAACTGGCATGGCCATTTTCAAAGAGGTCTCTTGACCTCTGACCTCAAGATATGTGAGTGAAAATGGGTTCAATGGGTACCCACGAGTCTCCCCTTTACAGACATGCCCACTTTATGATAATCACATGTAGTTTGGGGCGTGTCATAGTCATGTCAGCACACTGACAGCTGTTGTTGCCTGTTTGGCTTGAGTTTGCCTGCTATGATTTGAGCATATTTTCTATGCTAAATGCAGTACCTGTGACGGTTATTGGACAATATTTGTCATTGTTTCGTGTTGTTAATGATTTCCAAAAATAAAGATATACATATATTTGCATAAAGCAAGCATTTTTGTCCACTCCCATGTTGATAAGAGTATTAAATACTTGACAAATCTCCCTTTAAAGCTGAAGTAGGCGAGATTGGAGCAATTATTTTTATAAAACGGTTGCTATATCGTGACAGTAGTACATGAAACAGGAAACCTGAAAAAAATCATGTGCCTCTGTGTCCTCCGGTGTCCTCTGGTGCTCCTAATGGCATCTGCAAGATTTCACAGACCGGAGGAAAACAAACAGTCAGAGCTGACCTGGGATCTGCTGTCCAGCTGCTGTCTATGAGAGCCAGCTGTCAATTACTCGCGAACTCCAATCAAACGGTCAAACTAGGCAGCACTGATCAAATGTTAATCAATATTATGTTACGTTTAGGCCTATTTCTCGCCTCAAATGTTTTCAGAATCGTCTTGTAGTGTACTGTTTAGCTGTAAAATGAGAAAGTTTGTGACCCGGCTGCCATGTTGAGATCTCTTAGGGAATATCAAGCACCGCTCACATGACCGGAGCACCGTCAATGGGAACGCTCTCTCTCTAGATTAGAAAGCCTGAAAACAGAGCCATGAGGAGGTGCAGAGGTCTAGTTTTCTCTCAGAACACTTGAATTACAATATGCTGAAACATTATTATGGAATTTTTGCCCAATGATGCCAAAAAAATGTTGCTTACGGAGGCTTTAAGGTTAATTTTTAACAGATAAAAAATGTGTGATTAATTTGCGATTAATCATAGACAATCGTGTGATTAACTGCGATTAAATATTTTAATCGAATGACAACCCTTGTAAAAACATATATTTAGATCAGCATTCAAATTAATATGTACTCATTGGTTTTAATATTTACTCCTTGATATTATTTCAGATTACTTCGACCATTCATGCATCCCCATACTAGCCTCTCGGACAAACACACACACACACACACACGCACACACGCACACTCGCGCACACACACACACACATGCACACGTGCACACACACACACAGTAATCATCTCCTCTCTCAGGTACGAGGAGCACATCACTTCACCACTCCTCTTCAGGGCAGTCGTCATCACCACCGCTTATTAGCGTCATTATCGCCATGCCAGCGACGTACACACACCAAGACACCATCACCATGAGAAAGACGGAGAACATACCAAGGCTACGGTTGCCCCGGACAACAGTGATTGTCCTCTCAAAGCTGGTGCGGGGGGGCAGAGGCGGTGCTTGCTGCCTGCCGTCGTCCTCCATGGTGTCGAAACGATGCCGCAGCCGGTTTTCCTACGAGAGAGACAACAGAGGGCACGAGTGACTAAGAGCATGAAGATTGGGTGACTAATACACAACTATTGGATGGACTGTCATGAAATGTTCTACCGAGTCCTGGTCACCAAAGGATAAATTCTAATGACTGTGGTGATCCTCTGACCTTTCCTCTACATGTTCGCCACGTAAGACAATAAGCATCAGCTTGTTAGCATTGTCATTGTAAGCATGTTAGCATACTGATGTTAGCATCGGATCTAACTGTAAATCCAGCCTGTCTGTGTCCGTCTGTGTGTCCTTCGCGTATCCCAAGAACTGTTCATCCGATCTACTTCACACTTGGTAGGTGTATTGCTGGAGACCCAAGGGAGTGCTGTGTCAAATTTGGTGCAATTTGGATATGTGACATGTAGAATATTAAGAAACAAGTGAACAGCGCTTTATGCAGCAATGAGGGTGGGGCTTCAGGGCTCTGCGGACTGAGTGCAGCGGCTCTTTACAGGCTGCGGCTCATTAACTGCAGTTCACTTTTGCTGTCAGATGCTGGATATACTAACATTACAACCAAACTCTAATTCACTTCCCTGGAGTCAACACGCGATGAGTGTTTCTCGACAACACTGCAAGCAGCAATACAGGGAGCCAAGCAATCGGCCAGCCATGCGCCCCAAACGGGCATTGCACTAGTGTATCTCAAAGCACCACTGTGTGTAAGTATAGCCTCACAGAGCATGGCTGTAGAGTAGACTCTTACTCTTGTTTTTAAGATATTTCACTCTGATCCTCAAATATCAACCTAATGGGGGCGCTAGAGGAAATTCATCTGATATTTGGGGAGATATTTCATGTGTTGAGATATTTCAGTCTGGATCAAAGTGGTGGACCAACTGACCAACTGACCAACTGACCGACCAACAAACAGACATTGCCATCCCAAGAGCCATGCTGCCTTTGCAGATTTCCAACAACACAAGCTTTGGTGCACATTACCTGGAGCAAATCTTACAATTTCGAGAAAAGTAACCCATACTGCAAAGATAACCTGGCACTAAAGTCCTGAGCTACTATCATCACATCCAATCAGATATCTGATGTGACAAATATGATTTCAAACAACTGCTAACTCTCCGGGGCGAGGGCCTTTGGAGTAATTCTGAGATGTAAAACATGCAGAAAGGTAGACTTCTTTGGTCCCCCCGGGGCACTTCACAAAGAAAAAGGGCAACGAGGAGATCGTCTTTGAACCTTCACAGAAAAGTACAAGCAGCACTGAAGTTCTGAAGCTACCTTTGCAACAAGCCTGTCTTTGATGAGAACACACTGACACTTGCTGCTCTGGGTCTCTTTGTGTGTGCGTACGTGTGGGATACATTAAGGCAGCGCTGCGTGCCCTTGTGCTAGACCAGGTGCCAATGTCGTGCATGCAGTAAGCACTTTTCATTGAGAGGCAATTGTTGGTAATTAAGCAAAAGCGAGAACAAAAGGCTGCCTCAATAGGATTGAGTTGAGGCCACAATGGAGGAACAAGTCTTTGACACTGAGCACTTTCTCTATACCTGACCCAGTGATACTGATACAGCCGTCTCTAAGCTCCCCGCTATAGAACTGAACAGAGAGAACAAACACTGTCACGGTAATCTCCTTCAGAGCAGCTAAAATGGCTACCCACAGAATCTCAGGTTTGCATAGTAATGAGCAATGCTCTCTGTGTGATGGACTACAAGATGCAGACTGCAGCATTGTTACTGTAACTGCCATCTGCAAAAGTTTCCTGCTGAGCAAATGCTCATTTACAAGAATCCTGTTGATTATACAACATACGAGCGAGTTTATATTTATGAGGCAAATAACATTTTAAACTTTGTGACAGTTCTATTTATTTCAGATCTATGTTCTGCACACAGTATAAACAGAACTGGTGCTGTAAAAAAAAGAAATGGATAAACTTTTGCTCCTAATCTAACTATCTGTCAGGCCAAATATAAGAGACAAACTCTGACCTTTACTCTCCTCCGCACCAAAGTTACATTGGTTTTCTAAACCACAAAAAGTGAGCAGAAAGTAGGTACAAATAGCTGTTCAGCAATATCAATAAATATTTCTTTTTACTTATATTTATTTTGTGTTGTATGACATACCGTTGTAGCGTAACACGGCTGGACGATGCTGTTGTCCTCAAAGTTGCTGAAAGTGTTTCTGTTAGCCTCAGCTAGCAGGCTGATCTGAGCGTGGCTGTCAGTGTCATCGCAGGAAGCCCGCAAGCTCCTCTCTGAGATGGGCGTTAAGCCGCCACACAGTTCCAGCTGAGAATACAAAATCCCAAAATTGAAATCAAGGAGTTTTGAAAGAGACAAAAAAAAAACTGTCTATGTGCTTAGAAGTGAGTAAATTCACATGGAAGCAAACAGGCTAGAGAAGGTGACTGTAAACTAGACACCCTCTTCTCCTCTCTCCCCTTCTCTCTCCATCTGTAGTGTGGTCGAGCATTGTGTTCATCTCTCAGCCGCATTAAAAATTCAGACGGGCCTGTAACTGGACTCTCTGTTGCTTGTTACTAAGCCACAGTCCACAACAAAAAAAGGAGAAGAAATACTGTACTCTCAAGAAAAAACACTTTTAAGTAATTGTCTTGCATATCTGTGGAAATAAATGTCTTGTTTTAAGAGTTTATTAATATAAAATATCATTTTAGTAAAGAATCCTGAAAAAAGAATCTGCTTTTAAATGATATCATGGATTACAGTGTACTGTATGACAATATCAATGTGTCTACTGTCAGACACTTTGCCATACAGTACCATTTATACCATGGTGTGAATCCATTTGATAACTCTGAGTGTATTAGTCCATTCAATAAGCAGGAATTCCTTGAAGCAGTAGAGAATTCATATAGAAGCACCTTCAACTGTTGGTTTTTAATTGGCTGGATTTGCAAAAAAAATATATATTTCTGTCATGTTATTTTATCACTAAACCATTTCTCATTTGATTTACTTTGCAACATAAAAGAATATATATCATATAACCCACTTCTACTTGTGCTGATTATAATCTTTTGGGAAAAGATTTTCTGTCACAAAAACTAAACTAAATTAACTCAAGTGCACTACATAAAAAAATGAAATGTACTCCTCCTTATTAAAATAAATTAGGTATTTAAATCTACATCTCTTTACATACCGGCAGTGGTTTGGCAACTCCAACGCGGACAGTGCCGTAGCCGGTGGACTTCAGGACGTGCACAGCATAATCCAAGCTAGAGCCTTCCAGGTCACTTTCATTAACGAACACGAGTCGGTCTCCAGGCAGCAGGCGACCATCCCGATCTGCTACGCCTCCAGGCACCAAGGACCGGATTACCAGGACTGTTTTAGTGGCATCTTCTGGATCCTAGAGATAGACATAAGGATGGACAATTTGAGGTAAATTAAGATACATTGTGAACTGTATGCAAGATGAATGCAGGTATACAACAGAATAAAAGGGAACAGTGTAAAAGATGTGTTTTTAATAATAATTTTAGAGCACTTAGCAAACATTTACTGTATACAGAATACAAGAAATCCACAAGCTACTCTATTTTCTTCACCCTATCCAACCCGACACTGATATTCTTAGACTGCAGCCTATTCCAGTCTGTTCTATTTGTAGAAAGGCTCAGGGGCATGTCTCTGACCTGGTAGTCCAGGATACTGAAGCCCAGTCCCGACTCGCCTTTCTCCAGCTCGACCACCTGAGCCTCTCTCTCCCACATGGCCAGAGGAGGTGACATGGGGGGCACGCCACGCTTGGTGATGTCCTCAGCTGTAGGACAGGGGATGACACAACCCTGGTCCAACTGGGACCAGCAGAGAGGACAGAGAGGACACAGGGAAGGAGGTTGATTTACAAGAGAAGAGAAGAGCATTTTTGAGTGTCATTTCAAATGCAGAGGATGTGGAACAGTTCTGATGTGGTTTATACTGGGGGAATAGATTTAAACACTGATCCCGCCCTTTCATCAATTTGTGCCTTCACCTTGTCATTGAACTCAGCCAGCAGCTCTTTCAGGGTGAGATGAGCATCATCGTCATCTTCCTCATCACTGTCGGGAATCGCAGGGGGTACAACGTGAGAGCACACCAGGCAAACACGCTTCGGCAGCTCCTTCAGAATATTGACCACTTCCTTATGTGTCTCTCCAATGAGAGGGATCCCATTCACCTGCCAGGAAGATACATAATATATATATATACAGTATTTCTAAAATAGATATGGTCAGTGATTGGCTGAGTCATGCTTTTTAGCTCTTGAAAAATCACTGAGCAAACACAGCTGTGCTGACTATCAGAGTCTGTCTGTAACTCTCTTCCTGTGACTGTGTGTGTATGAGTGTTCATGACTAAATCTGTCCTAAAAGTTGATATTTTTAGTGATATTTCAGTTTGGGGTATTGAGGAGCAATTAGTGGCCACAGCACATCGAGTCACAGCAAGAACAATTAAAGCTGCGAGCGGTAACTAAACCGAGCGAGGCTCATTTAAAAACAGAGCTGAACAATGGCGTTGCCATGCAGATGTCGTCTGAGGGAGATCAAAGGGTTGAGCTGCGACACAGATGTTTGATTGTACATTGAAAGACACGAAGGGCACGAGCCGGTTCGCTGTATTTTCTGTATCGGCAAGCAAAGCTACTGTACACTGTCCGAGAGTTCATCGTCCGAGTGCTCGTCGTGATGAATGATGCGCGTGGGTGCGTGAACTTGCCCCGGTGGAGGAGGAGGAGGGCAAGCTCTCCTTCTACAGTAAATGCACAGAGGCACACATACTCACACCAACCATCTTAGGTTGTACTTGAAATTGTGTGGTGTTTACTGGTGCTGTTTCAGATATACACCGATCAGCCATAACATTAGGACAAACATCCTTACGCTTGCCTATTTTTTCTGTTTCCAACACAAAGTTCAAAGTTCAAAATTATGATGTATGTTGAAGTCTTTAAAATGCAATATACCTCCAATTCCAGGTATATAGCTGTTCTAACCACTTTAAAGAATAGGCTATCATCGTAAACTGCTTGAATGAAAGGCACACATAACATGACCAAACACATGAAAAATGAGGAATCACTTTTTGTAAGATATCATAAGCTCCGCTGTATGTGAATATGTTGCACACAGATGTGTCAAAACACACACAGATCATACCTTATTCCTCTTTTTGTGATCTCATAGCTTTATCAAATGACTAAAGGGTGAGTTGCAGAGCAGTCGGTTACCTCCAATATCTGGTCTCCCGTGGAGATCTTGCCGCTTTGGCCAACGGGCCCCTCAGGTAAGACGGAGCACAGGTAGTGATGTCCCGCCCGAGCTTCCAGACTGATGCCGAGGCCGCTCGTCTCACTGAAACGCTCCAGCTGACACACCTAAAAGAAGAAAACGAAAGAAAGAAAATTAAAAGAAGTAAAGTTTGGTAGGTAAGAAAGGTGTGGAGGGTAAGTGTAGGCATCACACTGTGAAGCATAGATTGTATATAAAGACGGACGACATGACAACTCCCCAAAAGTGAAGCCAAAACATCTTGATCTCTCCCTGGTGGCTGGCTGCAGTATGGGTCATAAAGACCGCCTCCTCCATGTTAGTAGATGGGACATGAGCCAAACTAAAAAGTCCAATTACACGTCAAATAAATTAGTTTCTTTCTAGCCAAACATCTATTGTGGTGCTAACGTGGCAGCTGTGGCTCACGCTAGCAAGCTGCGGCCGTGCTTGGCTCCTGATTGGCTCGGGCGGGTGTGTGGGCGGGACCTCAAAACTGTGGCTCCTGGCCCCTCGATCACTACTACGCAGACTCTGGCTCCAAATGATGTCAAAATCTCAAGATGGCCACTCCCGTATCCTGGATATTTTGGCTTCATTTTTGTACAGCTGGAGGAAGTGGAGATGCATCGTCCATCTATATATAAAGTCTATGCTGTGAAGTAGGTGGCTTTTTCTTCTTTGAATGGACAATTACATGTTAATAAAATAATACTAATAGTTTTAGACAGCGTTTTTCTATGCACATTATGTCAAATGCTAATTTTAATTACGTACAATAACTTCATATCGCTGTCCGACTGCATGCTGCCACCTCTTTCTCAGGTCTTCCTCCTCAGCCGGCGTCAGTTTCACACCTGTAAAATGTGCACAAGGACAATCACCCTCGTCTCACATACACACACATTCCCACTCACATTGTTCCTAGCTCTAGGTGATCCAATCAATACAGAATGGGATCCTATATGAAAACATCACTTCAGCTGTTTTATAGAGAGAAAACAACATAACTCTTCTTGTGGCAAAGCAGGATGTCAACCGTAACCACTCAGACAGGCACGCCCACTCCACAGGCACACATGTACGCATATTCACACCCACCATCTCATGATTTCTTGGCAAACCACTGTTTTTCTCGTTCATCTATTAAAGCCTCGCAGCAATCAGGGCTTATTTGGCTGTGCTCTCTAATCAAGCCTAAAAATCCTTGTCTAAATAAAGGCATACATGCAGGCGGGGCGTGAGACAAATCAACTGGAATGAGCTGAATGAGTTGGATAAACACATGACTGAACAACACTATAAATAGACTCCCATCAAAGAGCATGCTTCGCTGACACATTGCTGCTCCCAGAGTCCAATCAGCGTATCCGGCTTAGTCCCATGATCCAGTTCCAGACTGCAGTGCAGCATGGGAAGGGAAGAGCTTACCGTTTCTGGAATTGTGTCGGGGACGTCCGTTGGCGTACGCCGCTCTCCGGGAGATTTCACGCAGCGAGCAGATTCCTGGGAGATGGGGAATACACACGTTTTGAGCACACATGGAGGGGTCTAAACACATGTGCACACAAATTCCCAGCAAGCATAGCTCTAGTTTGAACAGTTAATTTGTTCATGATTTAACCAGACAGGGCAGGTAGCACCTGTGGATGATTACTTGCATATTAAGTTTATGTTAGTGCACGTTGTCAAATCACATGTTCTCAATTTGCTCAGTTACTTCGAAACCAATCCCCTTATTATGATGCCGCCGAGCCAATATGTTCCCATCTCTCATCACAAAGCACCTGTCTCTTGAATCTTGTTGAGGCCCAGTCTGTAGGGATTGCCCTCGTGGAAGCTGTGGGAGTGTCGGAGGGGCTGCAGGGGAGGAACCGGAGGCAGGATGTGACTCAGACGGACCGCCTTCCTCAGCAGCTTCAGTCTGACCAGGGGACCCGTCCTCCTCAGCACCTCCATGGCACGCTGCTCACTGCAGCCCTGCAGGCTCACCCCATCCACCTGAGGGATGGGACCAGAGAGGCATCAGCAGGGGAGTAGGATGAAAGCACAACTACGATGGAGACAGAAGCAACATTTTTGTGGATGGAGTGGACGGTATGTGCAGCTAAATTAAATGGGAAAGTAAAAAGAAATCAATAGCAATCAAAAATAAATAAAAAAAACAGAGCAAGATGGAAAGCACAGGTAAAAACAGGAGATGATGAAGAGATGGATGGAGGTAAAAGCAAAACTAGGAGAATTCCCCTTCATCAGCTTTAAAAGACCCTAATTGGTTTGTATGGAACTACTAAAAGTTGCAAACGGTGCAGATTTCAAGATGCTGAAATCGTTAAGATTCAGCAGAGAATATATTGGAGATAACAAGGTATTTGTCTTCAGTGGGTACAATAAAAAAAAGCCATCTGTTGTGTTTTTAGTGGAACTCACAGACAGGATGATGTCTCCAATGTTGATGCGTCCATCTTGATCGACAGTGCTGCCTTTCACTATGCTCTTCACTATCACACCGGCGCTGTAGACTGAGGAAAGCAAGATGAATTAAAGGAAAACTTAGCATTGATTGGGGAAAACGTAGCCTCGAACTCACACATCAGTAATGCATTCCTACTATTCATCATTTTATGATTATTTATTATTCATTTAAATTATTATTTTCAAAGTTTGTTTCCATCAAATCGAATTGTGATAATGATAATTAGCTAATTTTGCACAAAGTTAAAACATGGTAGATGTTATTACCTGAGTTTAGGTCACCTATGTAGCTAGATATGGTGAATCCCAGCCCCCGACTGTTCTTAGTGAACTGCACGCTGAACTCGTAGTCGTCATTCAAGTCATTGAGCTGGAAAGAAGCACAGATAGTAAAACAACCTATGAAACTTTTTTTGGGAGTTTAGGGAATACTGTCTTCTACATTTCATGTCAAATATTTCACATAAAATAACACACCTTGCCGTCCAAGCTGTCCTGGCTGAGGACAGGAGAGGAGAGGTATTTGTCCTTGATAATATCCCTGGCGATGAGCAGTTTCACTTTGGTGCCAGCATTTCGGAGTACCTGGGTTAGGTGATAGTCATTTGTGAATGGATGAAAAGTGATAGTGTGAGACATTTTCAGTAATAACATGAATTACAAATAATGAGAAATCTGTTAAGAGACAGCTTCCCTAGAAAGACAGTTTGGCCTACAGTAGATTAGCCCCGTTTGTGACCGTCTCACCCACTGTATGGAAATAACTTTCTACGGGCTTCTGTGGTGGATACACACAGTGACCGGGTCTTAGCTGTTATTTAAACACACATTATCATTACAGATGAAGACTCACCTGTGCAACCTGCTCGCTGTTCATGCCCGCCAGATCTGTATCTCCGATGCGCAGGATTTGATCTCCGCTACGCAGCCGCTTATCCTGTGGAGCCCCATTACAACGAAAACATTCAGTGAGAACTGTTCAAATCTTTAAGTATATTCTGCAGATTCTACTGAACACACTTCACTTAAATACAACATTTGAGTATGTATGTTAGATGAGAAGAATGATAGCACTCTGATTTCTGTCCATTAAATATGAATCCACAGCCAGGAGACAGATGGCTACGTTGGAAATCACATACTGTGCACTACATACCCAATATGTGAACTCGTTCAACATACTTTTGTGTGAATAAACAGTAGTATGTATCTTTTTTGGACGCACTGAGCAATAATTTACGTCGTCACTTCCTGGGAACCTCCTTGCCGGTTGGAGACGCGTAACCATGGTAACCCGTGACAACCTCATGTGACCGAAAAACAACAGTTTGTGAGAATCAAAGTCTGAATTAATCTAAAAACTATATAACGCCTATAAAAGTGAAATCTTATACTGAAGCATTATTGACGTTACAGAGCTGTCCGTCAAGGTCTGTTATGAACGTTGTTGTCACTACCGCATTGCATTGTGGGATATTATGCCGCCGTAGTTTCCAGCATTGCCTACTGTAATAATTTACTGGAAATAGTATATAATTCTCGTACTATTGGTTTCATACTAAGGTTTTGGACATACTAAAAAAATCTCACATACTGTTTTAGCGTAATAGGATGTCAATTTAGAATTTCGCAACTAGTTATTTTAGCTTAAATTAGCTTCCTGGAGTCCACCGAAAACGCTGCTTCAAGTCTTTAAAATAAACTAAGCTAACCGACTTCAGGCTGTAGCTTTATATTTAATGGACAGATATGACAGTGGTATCGATCTTCTCATCTAACTCTCTGTAAGAAAGTCAAGAAAAGCAAATTCCCCAAAATGTTGAGTTATTCCTTTAACTCGCTATTGATAGTTTGGGAATGCAATTGATTGGCAGGTGGATTTACCCGTCCGGCAGCTCCACCAGGAAGGATGGTCTTGACCATGACTCCTGTGCTCCTCCCACCGATGATGCCAAAACCAAGCCCTTTCCCATCATTGATCAGCTCTATCATCTCCACGTGACGCCTCTAGCATGGCAGAGGGTAGAAGAAGAGGGAGGGAGACCGACATAAGAGAGAGAGAGAAAATAAATTGAATTAAGGTGAGACACCCCAGGCAACAACACTGGTTTTCCATGCACTGGTCAATTTTGAGATTTTGCCACCATAACATGTCTTCTCTCAGACTAGTGGAAAGAAAACATCCAAAATACACATTTAGGTGTTTATGTTACTACTTTGTATATTTGCGTCTGCAGATTTCTCCTAAATTCACCAAAAGTTAGCATAAGATAATGCATATGTTGCATATATAAACATAACATTTCAGAAAACTACATATAAAATAATTGTCTTAATGTAAGTAATCAACTGGGGAAGTTTCATGGTGATATCTATTAGTTATTTTTATACCCTATTCCCCTGTAGTGTATTCAAAATGTATGGAATTTTACAATTCATATCTTTAAAGGCTGTTTTCTCAGAGTTTTTTTTTTTCTCAGACTCTGAGCCAGAAATCTCCACTTCAGTAGCACTTACATCCACCAAACTTTCCAGTTCCATTCCTAACGATATTCTGAAGGCTTTTACAGAGGGCTTTGTCCATATATCATTAATAGCCTGATTTATAGAACATTTTATTCCTAAAAACATGGCCAAAATGGATTTTTTTTATGACTGTTGACAATATTTTCTGATTTATGGAGTGATAAAAAGAGATATACAAAATCCCCTCTGTAAAAACCTTTGACTTTGTGTCAACAAAATGAAACAAGAATGTTGAACTTGGCTTTATCCAATGTTCAGATTTCTGTTAATTAGCACTTATTTGTTAAGATAATGCCTCATTCGCATATACCATGAATAGGTTGGAGTGCTAAATGCGTTTGATTCCCTTTTTTTAATCTACATCCACAGACACACATCTACCATCTCTACAGTAACACCTCACATTACAGCCAACTGTACCTCGTGAGCAATAGCAGACAGGTTTCTCCCCATCGACATGGTGCGGGAGATTCGAGGGGGAGTGCAGTACTAAAAAATAAATGTCATTGTGTAAAACAAAAGCAAACCTGAGATGACATCGAGTTAGCTGCGCTGCCTGTTACGATCAGCTGAACCCCTCAGACAATGTAATATCCAACTGGGCTGGAGTTTTATAACGTAATATTCTCAAATGTAAAATGTGACATTTGGAAAGGGTGAAAAAAAATATATATATTTGGTTGGTTCATGAACTTTAAGAATAAATTGCTTCCTAAGTGACGTCTCATTTACGACGTGTATTTTACGTACTTGTGACTCAGTGTGAATGCAGTTCTCTGAGTAGATGTCTGAGAAGGACAGATCCTGCGAGCCCAGAGAAGAGATGCTGTTGTCCCTGTGGATGGATTTGCTGGGCCTCCGGTTCTCCATGGCCCAGGTGTAGGAGTCGCTGTGGCTCAGCGTCTTTAGGCCCAGCATCAAGCCCTGGCAGGGGCCACAATTCATGGACACTGATTTGGAAATCTTCCCCTGGTAGGATTGAGAGAGCAATAAGGGGATGGATAGATATCACACAGTGAGATGGGGGGATAAAAGTGTAAAAATGGAGAGGGTGCAAGTAAAAACGATGGATTGGGTGGGATTGAGAGAGAGAGTAGATGAATGAGAGAAGGATTGAGCGGAGAAAGAAAGATTGGGAGGGAAATGGATGAGGGAGATAAAGAGATGGGGAAGGGGATTGATAGAAAGGTGGAGACATTAATTGAAGCAAGGAGATACAGAGAGAGAGAGGGATAGGATGATGGAGTGATAGAGGGAAATGGAAAGGATAAAGAAATTGAGAAAGGAGGACATTGTGAAACAATGAGGAAAGATGTGGGAGGGAGGGGGAAATGTGTGTGAGCCAAAAGTACAGAAAGATAGGTTTAAAATGGAGCAGAGAGGGAAAAGATAGGAGAGCGGTAACGCAAGGATGTGAGATAAAGGCTTTGGTTCAATACCACATAAGCACAAAACTGTTCCCTTTTGTCTTTTAGGTGTTATGTTTCAAAGAGAAGAGGGGAGTTTCGGTAGATGCTTATGTCTGATCTGCATGCTATTCCATTCTAACAACACCTGTTGAGATAGCAGTAGTAGAATAAAAGACAGCACACTATCACAATACTAAACTTCACACTGCTTTGATTTGCACTTCTTAATTCTTAACGCTACATATAAAAACTGTGAATTTATAAGAAACAAAAACTTGAACGAACAAAAACGGTGTCAGTGTCTGTCCTAATAAAAATCCAGAAGCCACTGACGTGATCCAGTGCCAGGTTTCCTGGAATGCAGAGATGCTAAATGGCTACAGGCTCACACTGCACACAGCTAATGTAATCATCCTTGTGTGTGTAGACTTATAGGGTTAGCTTATTACAGTGCACCAAAACAGGCAATTACAAAGCCATGATCATTACTGCCGACAGCAGTGGTGGAAGGAGTACTCAGATCTTTTACTTATAGGTACAAGTAGAAATATGCTGGTACAAGTAAAAGTCATGTGTCCAAAAGTTTACTTAAGTAAAAGTACAAAAGTATTAGCATCAAAATATACTTAAAGTACCAAAAGTACTCATGAAGAATGGCCCATTTTAGAATAATGTATATTATTGGATTGGAAGTATTGATGCAGTCATGTGTCACTTTAATACAGGCTGTTCTCATTCACTGTTGGTACGTATAACCTACGAAAAGTAGTGTACTGTAATTCATATACAACTCACGTAATTGTGAGCAAGGATGTGCAGGGCTGCCTCTAAAGAAGTCAGGTGATGTAGTATAAAGAGCGATAAAGTCAGCATATAGGGAGGAGGTCGGGGTGGATAGACAAGTCAAACAAACACAGGATGTTCACCCAGGAGACCGCTGTTTGTGTCCCATGTGAAACCAAAAAGTCGATGTTGACTGACTTATCTAACGGCACCTATGTATGTTACGTAACAGGAGTACTTATTTTACGTAACAAGCACAATCTTTTCCTAGACCTAAAACCAAGTAGTTTTGCTGCCTAAACAACATTCTTTTTTTTTCATAAGATATCAGGACGGATAATAATGCACTATATTCACTTTTAACAGTCTCTTCTGCACTATATTCACTTTTTTAATAGTCGTGTATCACAGCTATTACTCTGCACTATATTCAGTTTTAACAGTTTTCTTCTTCATCTCCTCGTATTTCTATATCTGGTATATTTTTTTGTACTTTGCACTACTAACTTTTTTACGGCCTTTTTACTAACATGTTTTGCACTATGGAACTGTGATGCTGGAAACTTGAATTTCCCTCGGGATTAATAAAGTTACTATCTATCTATCTATCTATCTATCTATCTATACGAACCGTTGTATGAGGATAAGTATATTTTCATTACAGTACTTTATAAACTGCAAGAAAGCTTGTGAATTGACCCCCAAGAATCAAAGTCTTATCTTATCTTAACTTATAATAATGCACCATAATTTATTGATTATACTTTGTATCATTAATCTCAATCTGCAAAGTAATAAGTAACTTAAAAGCTACTACGAGGAACTTTCATATTGTGTTGATTTTGGCGGTCCATGTGGACAAAAGCCTTTGTGTTTCTGAGCACCAGAGTCCCTTTAGAAAACCTCTCATTTTACCGCAGCAGGGTCTGACAGTTTGCCCCTCTTAATCTTGATTCTGGTTACCCCCCATGCCTCCCTTCCCTCCAGTGGGCCCAGCAATACGGCCTGGACCCCCAGCAGCATGGTATCAGTGTTGGCTCCCAGCGGGGTCTGGGTCTGTCTGTGGCGTGCTGGTTCCTGATAGAGGCCCCCGCTGGAGTCTGAGCTGAAGGAATTTCTAGTGAACCAGCGTGCCGTAAATCGTTTCTTCTGACTTTGCGGGGGAATTTGACCCGATGACAGGCATTGAGAATAACTATATAGAAATAGCCAATATTCTCGCTGACGGTCTCGTTGTAGCTCACAATATATAGAGGCATCTGTATTAGTTTAAAGTTCCTTGTGGTAACTTTTAGTTATCAAAGAAAAAGAGGAGAAATAAGTATTTTTTTTGCCTCTGATGTGTAGTGGAGTAGAAATATAAAGTAGCAGAAAATGAAAATACTCAAGTAAAGTACAAGTACATCAAAATTGTACTTAAGTACAGTACTTTAGAAAAATGTACTGAGTGACTTCCACCACTGGCTGACAGATAAGATAAGTTAGGGATGTGTGTGGGCTACGAGGAAGCAGAAAAAAACTTATGACAATCTTCCAGATGACTTCTGCAAACTCCTCAACCTCATATATAGCCACTTCTTCCTCCCTCTCTCTCTCTCTCTCTCTCTCTCTCTCTGTCCCTCTCTCTCTCTTTCTCAGGGCTTTAGTGGTAAGCTTAGGTAAGCTGATTATTCATCCAGTTTGGTCCATGCATTCAGTATTTTGGGAACGATTCCGGCTCCTTCCCCACCATTCAATATACACCAAACACCCACGCAGTCGTGCTCGCGCTGTACCTTTGCCGGGGGCTTCCGCTGAGCTTGCTGTAAGCTGAGTATATGATGGAACAGGGGGCTCTGCAGGACGGTCTTTAGCAGGGAGAGTTTCTCCTGCGTGGGGGCCTCTCCTCTCTCCTTCAGTTTGGCTTGCAGTCTCTCCACAGCTTCCAAGGCACGCTGAGCATCTGCACAGAAATCGTACATCATTTGTGTCATTCAGGAACGGGGATTTCTCCACATGTTGTAGCAGCAGCTGCTGTCTGACCCCGACACAAACCCAGACCTCTGATAATAAGCTCGGAAATGTCAATATACTTAATAGGGGCCGGTGGGAAAATAAAGATTTCTTTCGGCATGACTTTGTTAAAATACAACATCTGTGTTTAGAGTCCAGAATGACTTCCTCTGTCAGCACTGATCCACAAGTGTGATAAGTATTGAAAACAGTTGTGTTTTGGAAGATTGAGTGAACAGGAACTGTGGTTGTCTGGAAAAATATCCCTGAACCATGGCTGCTAGAGCGTGAATTCTTTCTAAATCTTCTCAATCTCCTGGCAAAGTTTCAATCTGCAAATTTTGGGTCAAACCCTCAGCAAAATGTTCCTTTGCAAAAGGGCTAACACAAAAACGTCATCAAGAAACGTCAAGATAGTATTATGTGCCATCCATTCTGCAACACTAAGAGGCAAAAGCTGAAACGTTGCATCAGGTCATATCGCCCTTGTTTATTTCGTGGAGCTGGGGCTAATGAGCACCAGCCACAACTGCAGTAATTGTAAGTGGCAGAAGGTTAAGACCCTGTAAACTCTTCACCACCAAGTTTTGACTACCGACCAGACTGCGAGTCCTGTGCCACCTGCGCACGTTGTCTGGCTTCAGCATCCATCCCTGACACCTTAATTGTAAGCCTCTGATCATGGCTGTGGAGGCCAGTGTTACCGAGGTTACTGGAACGTGTTTGGCTTTAAAGAGAACTCTACTGTTCTGTACATCTGCAGCTCACTTACCCATGATTTCCATCGTATAGACTTGACAGGTTGTTTGGATGAATCGCTGTCTTCTTTGTGACTTCCTGTCTCAGTTACATGTCATTCTTCTCCTGTTTGGCACCTGAAACATGAATAACAACAAAAGGTTTGACCTTGTACAGATAGAATAATTTCCATTTCAGTGACAGTGTGGAGGTTGACAGTGTATTTGTGGATTAAAAACTACCAAGGTGAGGTTTCTCTTTGAAGATACCTCTATACAATTATAGCATAATGTTTTTTCTAGTCTCCCCCAAAGGAATAATTAGTGTACCAATTTATAATTTTTTCTGTATAGCATGTATCATTTCACCTCTACATCCTCTCTCTTTAGTTCTGTGCCATGCTTGTTTGCAAGCGCCTTGCTTGTCAACTAATGCTCTTTAGCAGGATTTAAATCTCCTCCAAAAGGCTTTATCATCAGCCAGTGACGGTAATTAACAGCGACACATGGCCTCCCGACCATTCCGACTCGAGGGGAAGCCTGTATAGCATCAAAAGCATGATACCAATGACATGATTTGATTTGCAAAACGATGGGCTGGAAATGACAACGTCTCATGTGAAATCTAATTAGGGGGGATTGATAAGGATAACGCACTACTTCTATATGCCCTTCACGGCAGGCCTATAATTAAATCTATATGTTATACCTGTTGATTTGAAATACTGACAGCATCAGAATAAAAAAAAAATAATCACTACATATTTACAGTAATTATCCACGCAGGCCTATTAGGCTACTAATTTGATATGTAATCAACAAGACAGTCTGTTAATTCTTTTAGAAATGACCCGAGGTGCATTAGACCCATTACTGTGACGAACAGACGGACAGAAAGAAAGAAGAGCCTCCTCTCACCTCCATTGCAGCGCCGGTGGGCTATCAACAGGTCCACCACTGATCTCCCAGGAAACAGACACATCCACCTCCTCCACCACCTCCACCACCTCCAGTCAATCTACCAGTGCCGAAAACCAAACACTGACACTTTTCCTGATGGGACAGGTCATAACAGCTTGTTTTAGAGACGCCAAGACATCAAGAAGCAAAGCTGCGCGCGTTATTTTTCCAGCATTGTGTCCTCGCGGCTTGTGAGCGCCCCGCGCGCAGTGCGCATGTCACCCTCTGATCTTCAGGCGCACTATAGGGCTCATCCTCAACCAGCCTCGAGGTAATCCTGCTGGCTGTAAGACATTTCACTGGGACACTGTGCAAATAACACTTATGGATATTATGGTGACTTCAAACTCATAGTTGTTGGCCTACACAGTTCCTGCCCCACAACTGCCTTTATGAAAACATTAAAAACATTAAAGCTTCACTAGGCAGGAAGTTTTTTTTGCATCATTGGGCACAAAATAACATAATAACATTTCAGCATATTGTAATTCAAGTGTTCTGAGAGAAAACTAGACTTCTGCACCTCCTCATGGCTCTGTTTTCAGGCTTTAGAAAATGTAGACTGTGACGTGAGACTTTGTCCAATCACAGGTCATTTCAGAGAGAGAGAGTGTTCCTATTGGCTGTGCTCCGGCTGGTGGGTGGTGCTTGGTATTTCCTCAACAGATCTCAACCTGGCTGCCGGGTCACAAACTCTCTCATTTTACAGCTAAACAGTACACTATAAGATGTTTCTGAAAACAATTGAGAAATAGGCATTACAGTAACAGAATATTGATATATATTTGATCAGCGTGGCCTAGTTTGACCGTTTGATCGCGAGTGATTGACAGCTGCTCAGAGACAGCAGGCTCCAGATCAGCTCTGAATGGTTGTTTTCCTCTGGTCTATGAAATCCTGCAGATGCCATTAGGAGGACATAGGATGACACCGGAGGTCACCAGAGGACACCGGAGCACATGATTTTTTTTTCAGATTACATGTTTCATGCACTTTACTGTCAGGATATAGTGACCGTTTTATAAAAATAAACCTTTAAGTAATAAATAAACCTGGAAGTAGGTTACCATGGAAGGATATTATACACTTTGATTTAATTTATATATTCATTTATTTATTTATTAGGCATTCATTGATTTACGCACATGGCCTGGGGTGAAATACAACATTTTTCAATTCAATTAAGAGGCTAATTTATATGTTTGATTGTGGGTTTTTATTCTAATAGGCCAAAAATTTCCATTGCTGCTATGAATTTGTAATTTTCCACAGTAGACTCAAATTGCTTTAGGCTGAATTATTAAAATCCACCTTTTTATTTCTGGCTTTCTTAACCCCAAACTGGAGTCCAGGGACCATAACAAGTCATTCAATGGGTTCCGGGAGGTCTCGAGTATAGCATTAAAGGTCCCTTATTATGAAAAAGTGAGATTTTCATGTTTTTTTATTATAAAGCAGGCTTAAGTCCTATATAAATACTATGAAAGTATTGAAACTCTCAATCCACAGAGAAATACACACAGCCCATATTCAGAAACTGAGCGTTTGAAACAAACCGTTGGGATTTCTGTCCATTTGTGATGTCACAAATATACAATATTTACACCCTTTCCACAGATTTAAATGTAAACATTCCAAATGTGTCCCAGTTTATTCCTGGTTGCAGTGTATGTAAATGACATCAGCTGACAGGAAGTACACATGGACCCAAACTGTTGCCTATAAACGCAATTCTGTTGCAATTTTGTCACAATTTTGTCGAAATGCACTAAAACGGAGCGTTTCAGACAGAGGGTAAATACAGGCATATTCAGTCCAACAGTATGAGGAAAATAAAGTTTTTTTTAACATTACAGCATGTAAACACGTTCTAGTAGAAACACAAAATACAAGTATGAACATGAAAATGAGCAAGATATGGGACCTTTAATGAGGACTGTAACTTTACTTTTTTTATCCCCTTTTATTTAGCTGAGAATGTGACAATGAATGGAACTATTACAGTTGACACCCAAAAGGCACAATTACCCAATCATACATGTCTTAATAACACAAAGCACTTCCGAGTTGTTTCTTCTTGAATCAGAGTCATACACATCCAGGGTGGTGGTGGGTCTTGTGGTGGCAGTTTCTGTTAAAACAAGACACAAACTAAGGTCACAACTTGTCTTTCAAGTAAATTTAATAAAAAAGCATATATTAATAAGAAAAGCATCTGCAGATGGACCTGAGTGGGCTGTGGCAAGTGAGCCCCGAACACAAAAATAGTCAGGCCTTTTATACTCATACAAAACACACAGATAAGTGCAAAGAAGAGAAAGATAGAAAGTGTATCATTACGTCAACACAGAACAGACAACAGAAGAGAAAGATAGTAAAGTGAATCATTATCATTACGTCAGCACAGAACAGACAACAGAGTATCACAAGATATAACAAGTACTTCAGAACTCTGTTGTTTACAGTCACAGAAGATAAAACTGTCACTGGGTCACTGTTTTAATGCTTAAATGGTGACAAGGTCTTCTAGCTATGAGGCCCGGAGATTCTCTAAAGGTACATGGTTAACTTTTGCCTACTCAGATATGAACATTTCCATTACAGTCTCATGTGAAAAGTTAATGGGAACCCCTGTGTGTCTTCACACGGCAGGTGGAGCCCTCGCTCCAGAGATTTAGGAGCCAGATCCAGTTCCACGTTTTCCACCAGACACCCCCCAACTCCATCTCTCTCTCTCTCTCTCTCTCTCTCTCTCTCTCTCTGCATCCCCCAGGCAGGAATCATCACCCCCTCCTCTCCTCCTCTCCTCTCCTCTCCTCCACCCACCGCAACGCAACGCTCCTTTTCGCCGGGCTGCGCTCGATCAACCGAGCATCCACCACCGCGCCTCCAAATTGGTTTGTCATTATTGACCCCTCTCTCTCTCTCTCTCTCTCTCTCTCTGTGTGTGTGTGTGTGTGTGTGTGTGTGTGTGTGTTGACCACGGTCCTCTGCTCCGCTGCGCTCTCTCTGCTCTGCGCCTGTGGACTTCGTTCAGAAGTCAGTAAGAACATAAAGGCAGCCGGGAAAGATAAAGCGAGAGAGGGAGGGAGGGAGGATACAGACAGACGGATAGAGAGAGAGAGAGAGAGAGAGAGAGAGATACGCCTCTGTCCTCCTCCTCCTCCTCCTCCAGCTCTCCTCTGGACTCACAGTGCGTTTGGACGGACGCGGTAAAGCCTGAGCGCTCATCAGGATACTAAGCACGCAGCTATTTGGTTTATTATCTCCATCTCCATCCTCTCTTTTCGGTAACATTGACGCGCGTTTTTTTTTTTTTGCGGCAAGAACTATATAACCACAGAGCTGGAGCAGTGAAATTATTTATCGACTGGAGGAAGATATATATTTCTATCCAACATCACCACTCTGTGGACTGGATGAGAGACACAGAGCGCAGTAAAGGCTTATTATTCCTGACTCCTCAGTGCGCTGGATGTGGAGCCGCCTATATGCGCCTCTATACCGCTGCTGCTGCGCCTGCTGAGACGGTAAGAAAGACCCTGCACTCTTTTTCTCCACGCACACATGATGATGATTTGTTTTTTTGCAGCAGACATCGCTGGTTAAAGCTCTTTCTTGGCTGTGCGTGTGTCAACCGTCACTGACCTGCTCTGAAAAGCTATATATACGACCAGCAGTGCTGACTTTGGTTCTCACGGATGCCCATGGGAATGTGGCCTGCAATTATTGGACTTAAAGGGGCGCTGAAAACTGGCCCTAATGGACGGAGATGTAATATATAGTTTTGCGTATAATTTGTCCAGATGATGGTGATGGTCCAGCAGCGACTTGTGGCTGGATGGGCGTCGCTCGGATGCTGAGATGTCGCTATAAGGCGAAGTAATATGATACCTATTATACCTCCAAAAGAATCAATGCCATCCTATTATCCCAGGCCAGGGTGTACACATGATTATTATTCTGTGGCCGCGTGGATCTGCCTCACTGCAGGGTGCAGTGACAAATCACACAGCTTTTGGCATGATGGATGACAGATAGACTAGAGTGTTTCACCACAACCCCCCTCCTTCTCCTGTTTTATATGGCTGTCATTTGAGTGTATTGGAATGCAGTTAGCTTATTGTGTGTATACTGTGCCGGTCTGTGCTGCAGTCTCAAATCCAGAGCAAAAAATCCAGCTCCTGTGTGGAAGAAAAGGAGAGTATCAGGCAGGCCAGTGTGTGCACCCCCCCACCACCAGGATACGTCAATCATGCGGATCCATGAGTGAAAGCTATGGCTCTTATTTACAGAGGAGGCAGATGACCTTGATGTGCCTGCTGAAAACTATACTGAAGGTTGCACAGTTCTTCGATCTTGACCCGAAGTGAAAAGAGCATCTCGCTTTCAGATGTGTGTGATCATATAGATGTGCAGTAATCAAGTAAATCAGTAAAAAAATCATCTTTTTGTGCCTTTTTGTGCCTTGATGATGAATTATACGATTCATCACAAGTGGTCTGCACACATCTGGTAAAGCAAAGCACCCCTCAATAGGTTCTAATTTGCCGTCTGCGTTTGCTTATAGGTGGCCCCCCCAGTGGCGGATTAAGGTGGTCAGGGGGGGCCCCTATAAGCTATACTCTTTGCGTGGGGCCCTTTTCTCATCATGTCATGTGTAAAAAAAGTGTGCTAGGAATATTACTCAACCCACAGGTACACATTCGCAGAGCATGCACACACACATTGAGACAGCCGCTATACTCTAAGCCCTGAAATATCTGGCAATTTAGGGATTTTCTTTAGTAGATCTTGGTCACGGTGGTCTTTCAGCCGTTGTGTGCTTTTTTTGTGCTCCGTGATCATATTTTCTTTCTATGTCAGAGATTATTTGACGCTATTCTGTCCAGTAGCAGTGACGAATCAGCTGCTTCATTTTTAAAAATGTTTCTTTTGGGCCAATAGGGGTCAAGGTTGTTCTTTTTTTCTCTGAAGTACATTTAAATAATTAAAAATAATCTGGCCAATCTGGGGCCTTTGCAAACACGGAGCCCCCTAGGCTACAGCCTATAGACCAGCCGGTGCCTTAATCCACCCCAGGCTGCATGGCCCCTTTTTTTTTAATCTCTACTTTCAACATCCAGCAAATATATAGTGTGCAAACTGTGTGTCTAGAGCTCAATGTTCAGTAACATGTGACATAAAGGCTGGTTGTTGTAGGCGCTATAGGGCTGGAGTGGTTGACAATGTGTTGACTCATCCGTCAGGTGCTGCAGGTAAGAAAAGTGATTCCCCTGAGCAGGTGGGAAAACGGTCAGTGTAGGCAGTTATCTGTGTGTGTGTGTGTGTGTGTGTGTGTGTGTGTGTTGGAGAAATCTGACATAGATTTGCTTCGCTGCCATTTTGCCAGCATCTGTTAAAAGCACGGACCTGTCTCCAAGGAGATTATTATGTTTGTGGATGGGATGAATATCACTAAGTCATCTGTTATCGGTGCATCTGTTTGCATCTAAGCAATCCAACACTTTCTTATTATAGTTATTTGTTTTAAAGATCCCCAAAAACAATCCTGTAGTTTTGCTGTATTGTTTGTAGTCGGTGGTTGTAGGTGTCTGACAAGTTGCTTATTTGTGGAGAAAAATGGAGCCTCAATAGTATTTGTGTTTTCCTGTCCAAACGTACATCTGCTACTGTGGGTGTTTACTTTTCTGACAGGCTCGGATAGCCTCTCCGGAAAGCCACGGGATGTCTGTCAGACATCCCACCATGAATGCACGGTGTGTCAAAGAGCATCTTGGGTCACGTTAAGCAATGACACCCACACAGCACTGATGCCGTCAAAAGCACCTGAAGCTGCATAATGTGCAACAGCAGCAATCAAACATTCTGCTGACAGTAGGTCTATATGTCCTCTTTTAATTAGGTCACCGATTCATTTCACTTGTTATGATGCACAAGAAGGAAAAAGCTCCTCGTTGGGGGGAGATCTAGGGAGCACATTATGATGGCTAATTTGAATTGTTCTGGTTGATTGACCGAGGGCTGACTTTTCTTTGTTTAGAGCTGTTGATGTAACACAATATTTGGTTTGGATTCGGACGTCTCCAAAAACAATATCTGACCCTGCAATGGAAGCAGCCTGGGATTTAAATAAGGGATCATATATTAAACATTGAGATAATGAAAATATACCTTGGCAGACAACGAAATCCACAATAACA
>CAKAOI010029164.1:0-50000 GCA_916701655.1 Sebastiscus albofasciatus
CTAGGAAAGCCATCCATCCTCTGAATGCTCTAGGTCTTTAGTTTGATCCATCCATCCTCTGAATGCTCTAGGTCTCTAGTTTGATCCATCCATCCTCTGAATGCTCTAGGTCTTTAGTTTGATCCATCCATCCTCTGAATGCTCTAGGTCTCTAGTCTGATCCATCCATCCTCTGAATGCTCTAGGTCTTTAGTTTGATCCATCCATCCTCTGAATGCTCTAGGTCTCTAGTCTGATCCATCCATCCTCTGAATGCTCTAGGTCTCTAGTTTGATCCATCCATCCTCTGAATGCTCTAGGTCTCTAGTCTGATCCATCCATCCTCTGAATGCTCTAGGTCTCTAGTTTGTGGCTGTAAAGTTTCATGAGGCTGTGATTATCCTAGAGGTCACCACAGGTCATTTTATACAGTGAGGTCAGATTTAAAAAGATATAATAAAAATGGTCTCAATACAATGAAATGTCTCCTATGGGGACTAACATCATCACACATGAATACAGTTGGGCTCATTGGATCCTCAAGAGTCTCAGCTTTACAGTGATACCCAATTTATGTAATTCCAAAAGTGTTTAGGGACCCCAGTATGCAGAAATATTCAAACATCATTTTTCAAATAGGCGAAAAATAACACATTTATACTGCATTCAAAAAAACTGCATGTGATTATCATAAAGTGGGCATGTCTGTAAAGGGGAGACTCGTGGGTACCCTATAGAACCCATTTACATTCACATATCTTGAGGTCAGAGGTCAGGTGACATAGTTGGTACCAGTGGATTCCTTTGGTTTTCTAGTTTCATATGATACCTGTACCTTCACTCCAGCTCTAAAACGGAATCTGATCCCGCTTCTGAAAGACAGTAAAGTCGGTCGGGATCGCGGGCGGGTTTGAAAGGGTTCATTTTCTCTCTCAGATCAACATTTCTAATAGCTGCGTGTCCCTTTAGGTCTGTGGTTTGACCTGGAGATTTCCTACAGTGGTTCCTTTCTGATGACCCTGGAAACCAAGATGAACCTCATTCGCCTGGGCAAGGAGGGAGAAAGCGTCCGCTTTGGAGAATTTGGCAAAGACGGGTGAGACAGTCAAAGACATTTTAGAAAAGCCTTGAGATGTTTTGTTCGATTGGATTAGATACTGTACCTTTTTGTCCCTCTACTTGAGTACACATGTCTCTGTCAGGTGTCTGTCTGGCTCTCACGTGGTATTCTATATCTTTGCTGTCTTTTATATCTTCTCCTTTCTTTCCTCTGCCCTTCCCTCTCTGCCTTCTGGATTCCACCTTTTACGCGGCTGTAAATCGGATGTGTTTCTGCTCTTGGTGAGTGCTGCTTGACTTTCAGCAATGATCTCTTCTCTTCCACTGTCACTCTCTAGTTTTGTATGTCTATAACCTTGGGGTCATCTCATTTCATTTTACCACCCAATGCTTCATCTCATTAAGCATTCATTTCTTATTGTGTTCAGTACCTTCGTCTGTGTTTCTGACTGTTTACAACAGAATATATGAATATATGTGAGTGGAACTACAGCCGAGATGCACCGATCAAACCTTTTCTCTCCCGCTACCAATGCATCCATAAAATACAGTGTGCATGTACAGTATGTACCTGTCAGGGCTACACTGATTGCCAGTAAATGAAAAGTGAGCTCATTTTTGCTCAGTTCAGATTTAGTTTCACAACAAATTACATCTGAAAGTTGAAAACAGTACAAACACTGCAGAAGACATACTGAGCAGTAGTTTTTTTTAAGACAAACTTACTGAATTCTTTCTCAAAACATTGATGTTTCCAGAGGTTTATATATCGTTTGAGCATGTGAGTCATGGGTATGCACACTCATGTCACCTTCTGATTGTTTCCGTACATCATTTGTTCATTGTTTTGTTGATACAGTACAATAGAATTCAGCTATGAAGCACAATGAAACATAGCAGAACCATACACACGTGTGCATGCATGCAGGTGTGCTCGCCCTAATCTATTTTTCGTTTTGTGTGTCTAGATACAGGCCACGGACTTACTGCTTGGCTGATAGTGATGAAGAGTCGTCCAGCGCAGGCTCATCAGATGAGGAAGACTCCTCAGAGCTCTCAAATGACTCGGCTGGAGCAGAGGGGTACATACATTCTCTATGCTCACTTAATCCATTTCCAAAAATTTTCATTGAAGTACAGTTGCACTAAATGTATGTGACTTTAACCTTAATCCTCCTTTTATTGAATACAGTTTGGTTGGAGGCCACAAACCCAGCAAGATCATGCGCTTTGTGGACAAGATCACCAAGTCCAAATACTTCCAGAAGGCCACAGAAACGGAGTTCATCAAAAAGAAGATGGAGGAAGTGTCTAACACACCACTTCTGCTTACGGTGGAGGTGCAGGAATTCCGAGGAATGCTGGCTGTCAACATACCGCCTCCACCCACTGACAGGATATGGTACGTGAAGGAAGTGTTGTTTTTCTACGACTTAATCTGTGTCATTTCCATGTCTGTCAGAGTGACAGATAATCACATCTTCCTTAGAGATAGCTCTCCCACAGACGGAAAACATAGCCCACTGTTATGTTTTTCATGTGACTCTTAATCAGTCAATTTCCTCACTCGTGTCAACAGTTGCATACTTTTATTTCTAAATAGCGGATAATTCATGTGAAACATACACAGTAACAATATCTGTGCTCTGAACAACTGAAATACAGTACATTCTACATTCTACCCCACAACTGTATGTGTTTATTGAAACAAGTCAGTGTAGCACTTAGTTTAATACATCACTGCCCTCTGCTGGTGGTGACCATACTCTGTTGCATCAGTAGGCCTTTTTTCACAGCAGACATTTTGACTTGTCATAGCAGGAAGAAGCACAGGTGAAACAAATTTGTTAACGACGTTGGTTCCATCAAGTGTCCAAGGCCTATAGAAAGGAGGCTAGGTCACGCATCATATCTTTGGGGGTACAACACATGCGCAGTAAAATCTGGAAATTGAGCCAATCACAACGCAGGACCGCAGCTTCGGTTACACTGCGCATGTGTTATACCCCAAGACCCATGACCACCCGTGACCCAGCCCCCTTTTCATAGGCCTTGCAAGTGTCCCAATAAGCCATGACAATGAACCAGAATGCAAAATACCACGACCATAGACTATATAAAAGAAGTGGATGTAGCCACCATGATGTCTCCCATTGGTTTGTAGATAGTTTTGAAGCCTTGACTGTCATTTTGGTGTAGTTATCTTGGTTTTCTGGAGCCAGAAGTGACCATCATTGGACAAGAGGGTGGAGCTGGCGAGCAGCTAGGCCTAGCGCTAACTAGCTAGCTTGGTTAGCAAGGTGCATCCGTAATTCACATTAACTGTGATATTAATTGGGATGCTAGTTTTGGCTAAAAATGCTTAAAACAAAATGTATTTGTGCTGTATTGAAGAAGACTTGAAACTAGCGATTGAGACCATAAAGTCATGTTTACAGTGTTTACTAATAAATCAAGAGAGAAGTAGGCTCATTTTCTCAGAGACTTCTATACAATCAATCTTCTTTTAGCAGCCAGAGGAGTCGCCCCCTGCTGGCTGGTAGACATAATGACAGTTTAAGGCACTTCAGCATTGGCTTCACTTTTCTGAGGTCGCCCCTAGACCAGGAGCCTGGAAATGGCTCACCTAATGGAATGCAGTCATTTTAAATGTTATCAATTACACCTGTGCTTTTCCTGCTATGACGAGCCAAAAAGTCTACTATTAAAATGTATTTGTTCATTTGTCAACTGTTAACAGTGTTTGCAAGTAAATCATTGTTTTGACCTTTTCTGTTGTAGGTATGGCTTTAGGAAGCCGCCTCACCTGATACTGAAGGCACGACCTAAACTGGGTGAAAGAGAAGTCACTCTGGCTCACGTTACAGACTGGATAGAGAAAAAACTGGACCAGGAATTCCAGGTATTGATAAACACTACATTTCATTTTTTTAGGCTCTTACACTAAAAAACAGACGACAAAAACATGTTGAACACACCATGTTATCCACTGCATCAATTCAATTGAAATGAGTTACTTCTGGTCTGAAATATTTGTGTTAGGTAGATGCTTTTATTACACGGTTGTGTTGAATACTTGATTCTGATTGGTCAATCAAGGCTTTCTGCTGTCTGTAATTTCTTTATAGCAGACTGTTGCTATGTATAGCAGACCCCGTTGCTATGTATAACAGACCGTTGCTATGTATAGCAGACCATTGCTATGTATAACAGACCGTTGCTATGTATAACAGACCGTTGCTATGTATAGCAGACCATTGCTATGTATAACAGACCGTTGCTATGTATAGCAGACCATTGCTATGTATAGCAGACCGTTGCTATGGGCGCAGTTCTGATGTCGGACTCTGGCGAACCGTTTTTGTGTCAAAATATTGATTTCTTCAGTAAGTAGCTGTGTAATAAGCGGGATAATGTACAGCTAGCGGGTCATTGTTGTGAAAGAAACCCCGTCAGCATCGCCCTGTCTGGATTCTTTCACAACAATGACCGGCCCAACATCTTTACAATATGACAATATTCTGTGATCCTTCTCATAAAACATTTTAGATAAACAGTTGCACACTCCCCATTATGTGCTTACTATTTATGGTTCAAATTCCAAGACATTCCATGTGTCAAACATGTGTTGAAAATAGTCCAAATTGATTGACCACCCACTATCCATCCATCATTCTCTCTCTTCTTTTAGAAAGTCTTTGTAATGCCAAACATGGACGATATATGGCTGTCTGTCATGCATTCTGCCATGGACCCGCGTACAGCCGGCGGACCCTTCATTGGCCTCGCAGTGGACCCAGAGCCTTCCCAGCCAGAGAAGGACAGCACCAGCCAGCCATGAAGATTGTTTACAGTATTTCCTAGAGCTTGAGAAGTCTTAATATGGGAACCGGAGCCAAAGTCCACGGTCAGACTCTACTGTAATACAAATCCATTCCCGTAGTGAGTGGGCTTCTCACTCACCATAAGGAGGAACCTTATGAATTTGAAAGGAACAAGGAAGAGACGACCAAGGAAACAGGAAAGATAAACTGTTGCTTGCTGCTCTTTTCAGTAGTATTTATTGTGCCAGGTGAAAAAGGTGATTTGTCTTTGAAGGATTTAAATAACTGAAAGAACCTATTGAATAGGGACTGATATGTGAAGAGAGTCACGTTTGGCTCAGAATATGGGCTGGGGAGTATATGGGGATACATCATAGACTGCATATATAGATGGACGATGCGTCTCCACTTCCTCCCACCGTACAAAAGTGAAGCCAAAATATCCCGGATACGGGAGCTGCCATCTTGACATTTTGACGTCATTTGGAGCCCGAGTCTGAGCAGTAGTGATTGAGGGGCTGGAGCCGTGGTGTTGAGGTCCCGCCCACACACCCGCCTGAGCCAATCACGGGCCGAGCATGGCTGCAGCTTGCTAGCATGAGCCACTTAGCTGCTACGTTAGCACCAATTGGCAACTAACCATAATATCTCTATAACTACGTTTATGATCAAATTGAAACATGTTCTGTTCCACTGACTCTTGGCGGTTATGGGAAGTCAAAGTTACATCTCCTCTATAATTCCCTCCGGCTCCGCGACTACTTCACTCAGAGCAGCTGTCAATCACAGCTGTCAATCATGAGGTCTTACCCCCTAATTAAAACCAAACTTATCAGAAAAAGGAACCCTTGAACATACATCAGCATAACTACCTAAAATGACAGAAACCATCTTTGTGAAAAATTCATTTGACGTGTACTTTGACTATTTAGTTTGACCTATGTCCCATCTACTCAAATGGAGGGGGGCGGGCTTTATGACATATACTGCAGCCAGCCACCAGGGGGCGATCGATACGTTTTGACTTCACTTTTGGAGAGCTGTCAAGTCGTCCATCTTTATGTCCAGTCTATGGGATACATAAGTATATGATGTCCTATGAACACGTTGATATGGAAGCATTCACCAGATACCTTACAGCCTGCAGATGAACACTTTCTGCTAAGGCTAGAGTGAGATTGAGCATGGTAGACCCTTTATTAAAGAAATACAGTAAGTGGAGTTTTACAATCTGATAGTATGTTGAAATTAGAGGTGTTTCATAGTGAATGATTAGTGTGTGATGGAGTTGTCATTTCCATTGTTGAGAATGAGCACAGTGTAAGCAGGTTTTAAAAAAAGTATATCAGAAAAAAGCTTAGATACTTGATGTTGGATTTATTTACCATATGAAACATTCAAACTTTAAGTGGCTTTATGTCAGCGTTTTTTGATCAGGTGTTAACAGTTACCAGTATTAATTTGTGCTGTGACCACACCCTGAACACCTCCCTTCATTTGCCAAGTCCCCTTTTTTATGCCAATGATGCCCTTATCCATGTCTATATGGAACTCACGAGGAAACGTACATTATCTAGGAAAAGTGTCATTCACTATGTAAATTCCATACTAATGACAAATACACAAACACAATAAGTGCAATGATGGAACACTATAGTAGGATCTTGTATAGATATTATAGAAAAGTGTATGTCTGATGAGAAGTACGAGACCTCTAACATGTCTGTTGAATGTACGTGTGGATCGTTTTGGTTTCTATTCTTGTATAATGACAGTTTTTACCCGGTCACATTTTGACTGTGGTATGCAAATTATTGCACAAATACAAGTTTTCTTTTTGTTTTCTTATGATAAACACTATCTCATCTTGCACATCTTCTGCCAGATGTGTAATTCAATCGTATAGAGGTGGTGTATTTATCTATACATCATTTCTTCTTGATTGTATTAGTGTTGATGATATTGTTGGAAGTTCATTTAAGTGACCAACTTCGATATGTGACAGTGCTTTAAAAAGACTCTACCCGGCATACTGTATGTACAACAATTTGATGAAGTAAAGGTACGTACTGTATAGTAGAGCATCTATTGCCAAGAATGTAGCCTTATCTACAGGTTCCCTTTCTGAAAGTACATTTTTAACCGTGTCCTTTTTCTAATGAAACCAAAGTCCTTTGATTAGGCCTATAGTGCCAGACCTGTCTCTGCTCAAAGGTACACATCCTGTGTTGATATAGCATTGTGTTATCATATTTACAAATGCGCTACAATACCTGCATTAACTTTGTTTACAGGAATTCTTACATTGTTTTCAATATCTGCTCTCTTAGTATACTAAAGCATTGTAACACGAAATAGATATTTTTTTTCCTGTATGATTGTCTTTCCCTTTATGCCTTGGTTACTTTTTGTTAAGTATTTGTTTTTGAATTACTACACAAGGTGGGTTATGGTTGTATTTTTTTGACTACATCTTTGGAATAAACAGAATGAAATAAGATTTGAGGATATATGAAGATCATGATTTGTATCTGTGAATTATTACTTTTTAAGATTATGTCATTTTAAGGCCAAATTCAGTGATTATGTGTATCTGCCTTATTTATAGAGCAAAAATAAATCTGTCAATGAAAGCCTTTTTAGTTTTTTTTTGCTTTATATTTTGTATTCTGAGATGCAAATCTTGCTTACATCGTATATTCCAGATTGAAATAAAGCTTTTTCTCAGTGCATTAAAATAAAAGACTGTGTGAGGCAGCAGCATGGCCTCAGTGTTACATGATCGTACTTATTGTATTATGATTACTAATTACATTGGTGGTTTAAGCTATAACAACGCATCAATTATAAATAACTCATAGGTTTTCTATATAAAAACTGGATTTAGAGTTCCTTGTGTATCTCTGTCAATTCAAAGCGTCATAATGCATATAGTACAGTATTTGAATGTACTTAGTGGTGAAAAGTCCAACTATTTATCCATAACTCTGCCTTCTAGCTCTCTCTGAAATGCTTTATTTGGGGTTTAGCAAACACGGACAACCCTAAATGATTTGGCTCACTGGATTCAACCGTGAGGGTTAAAGATGTGACCATACAATTGCAATAAAGGTAACTTTAGTTGTGGCTTGATGAGCAGAAAGCATGCTGATTGCTGTGTCAATAACTACTGCTAATGATTTCAGTATTGCCCCAAAAATGAACGTCCAATTGTTGTACTTTGACGAGCTGCCCTGCAGTAAGCCCTCTGGGAGGAAGATGAGCACCGCAACAGCCTCCTCCAACAGATGTTTACGGTTGCCTAGCAACGGTTGCCTAGCGAGCTGGTTTGTCCTATGGGTTTGTCAGTGACCGTGCGACGGTGGAAAGTGTCACAATTCTAGGAAATGATTCCTATTTGATTTAGATAAACGCTGTGTTTCTTATATTAGTTTGGTAGCTCAGGTTAGCTCTCCACTAATGGAACGGTTGTAGTAACTGTGGCTTCATGGGAACTAACCTCGGTCTAACCTCGGTCTAACCTTGGTCCAGGCTAACAGGTTACCGCTGAGCTAACGTTACAGTAGGTAAGTTAACTAACCTTGTGGTGTTCATACTGGCTCTGAGGGGATAGTGTTCTCTGTAACACATATGTTAGTTAGCGACGGAAAGCGAGCTAGCTCGGTGTTCAAGTGAAAAATAGCAAACAACAACAAGCTCTTGTCTCTCCTCGTCACCACAGATCACCACAGGGCCGATGCAGCGCGCTGAGGATGATGGAGCTGAGGGAGGCGGGGAGGAGGTGAGGGAGGAGGAGGGAGGTGAGGAGGAGGTGAGGGAGGAGGAGGGAAGTGAGGAGGAGGTGATGGAGGAGGTGAGGGAGGAAAGCTCCAGACACAATGAGGATGAAAGTGAAGCAGAAGAGGTATGATATGATATCTGAGAAATAACCAAGCTACTTGTTCCTTTAGTCTTTAATTTTTCACTTCCTATTCCAACTCCTTGTGAAGACATGTGGATATTTATTTGTTCAGATGCTGTGATGCTGCTATTGTCTTTGTCTTTATATTGGGTGCACATAATAGAAGTTAACTAGGAGTTCAAGTCTATACTGTTGCATACAATGTTAGTCCTATGGGACAGCAGTTGCCAGCTCCTGTAAAAGTTTAAAATGTGTCCATGTAATGTGTGTCTAACACGACGCAATGATCTAAATCCTCATCAGTGTCCAGGACCTTTATATGTGCTTCCTGTCTGTGTCCCCGTGTGGCCCACAGACTCAGTCAGGACCAGAGCCTGATGTCCCGACCCCCCAGCTTCACCTTGACCTCAGTGGTGCAGATGACTACTCCGCTGCAGCCACAGAGTTAGGTAGGGTGACCAGGTGTCCCACTTTACCAGGGACTGCACAGCATTTTTATCCCAGTTGTTGTTGTCCCACATATTGAGACGATGTCACACATTTTCAATGGCTCTAGTTTTCAAGAGTCAAACCACTGCAGGACAGAAGCTTTTCTAAAATCTGTCTTTTATCCAATGGCAGTTGAGAAAGCAGGGAAGGCTGTCCTCACGAGGCTGTTTGCTGTCAATAAAACTGCGCACACCTGGGTCAAGTGCAGGTTAACCTGTCACCGTCTTTGCTACTCTATGCCAGGGAAAATTGCGAGTCACCGCAAAGTCACAAACTATGCAGATTTAGGTAGAATATGATGGAAACTACCACAATGAAAAAGACATGCAGCTACAACAAAGACTGTGAAACTACTTGTAAGTGGGTGAAACCGGTGGAAGGCCATTCTCAGAGAGTTCTTTGCGAAATTTGCCAGTTATTTTTCAATTTCACACGAGGTGGGGGACGGGGGGGCGACCTAGTACATGTGAGTCTCACATGAACGTTTGGCTCAAAAAGAGATGTGCCAATCAATGGACGCATTCTGGCAAAGCATAGAGATGTCACAAGATAAGGGGCAGAATATAAATGTTTATTTTTCAAGTTAGACATTATATCAAATTGTAGACTACCTCTTAACATTGATAACATGTCCCACATTGTCTCACACAAACATACTCTTTGTCCCACATTTGATTTGTTGGGATCTGGTCACCCTAGATTCAGGTCAGTCACACACTAACCCTGGGATTTAAAGTTGAGTGCAAAGCAACACAGTATGACACAGCATAGCACAGTTCAATACAATATCAGTTATCATCCTGAGAGAAATTAAATTGACAAGTGTAGCACAGAAATCGGTACAAATTGCATACAGTAAGTACGGTAAAACTGTTCATTTAGGCTGGTTTGTTTAGGATTTCTTAGTTCAAAGGTCCATTACTACCTTTTAATTCATTTAGACTGAATACAGGAAACTTTATTGTCCAAGGGTAAAATACTGTGCTGTAAGATTACAGATTACCTTCCTTAACTTAAACGTCCTTGTTTCTAACAATATTTGCATTAAACAAGGAGAATAACAAAAGCATAGGTCAGTATTTGGCGAAAAAAACCCTGCAAATTAGATTTAGAAGACAGTTAAAGACAGACTAAAATACTTCACAGTACATATTTACATGTTCTGATTTGTTGTTTGGTTAAAGAATGTCTCTCGGTTTCAGTGCAAGAAAATGTTCTCGCGGCACTGAGAGTTCACCTCTCAAACCTTAACACATCAGAAGATATGGAGGATCAGGAACCACTGCAGGAGGAGGAGGAGGACGAGGAGGAGGAGGAGGTGGAGGAGGAGGAGGACGACGACGATGATAATGACGATGACGACGACAAGTTCATTGTTCTCGACTCTGATCATGTCTGTAGCTTCTCTTTCAATATTTATTCAATCAGTATTTATTAAATGAATAGATTTTGCTTTACTGCTCCTCAAAGAGAATAATGGTGCTGATCACTCATCTGGGAGTCTAAAGATATTAGTGTATTAGGTGCATTGGTAACCCTTAAACGTTAGCTTGGACTTTCCAATAAATATACAGTGTGCTAAAGTATCAGCAGTACAGCCCTCCAAAAGCTATGTTCATGTTGCACAAAGTTGAATGTGCTTCTAGTGTCAAACATTCTACTAGATATTTCGCCCACTGTCATGTCACTGATGCTTGTTTGATCTGTTGGCAGCCGCTGGTCACAAGGCAACAAGCTGCTCTGAGCAGCCAGCTCAGTAAGCAGCTGGAGAGGATCAACCTGGAACTGAGGGAAAAGGTTGGCTACATTTCTGTCAACATCAAATTCCTACCCCCCTACTTCTGGCGCCCTTGCTCAGACCACACCTATCTTCCAACTCTGCCTTCATTTTGATCTCAGCCACACACCTGTAAAGTTTCGTGACTGCATCTTGCACGTTGTGACGCTATTGTCCACAGACAGACAGACAGCCATATAAACACCTGGCAAAGTACTCAAAAGTGCGTCTGTGGTAGTCTCCGCTACAGTAGCTGTCTCCAGGGCCACAGTTTGCCACGATGACACACAAAAACAATACCAGCGTCACTGTTGTGGCTGGTAACAACCTGTAGTTCACATAAACATACAGTTCAAGTTCCCATGACTAATAGACTATAGTGTCTCAATCTGTCCAGAAGATGGTGTTGTTGACCTGTATAGAAATTAAATACAAATATATACATTGTATTTTTTCTCCTACATACAGCATATGTATTTTAATACCCAGCATAAAATGATAGCAATAAACAAATAATGAAATATCTATAACTGGAGCAATATATCTGTGACAAAGAGTGTGTGCATGACAAAAGGAAACCATCTGAGAGTCTAATAGAATGATACAACTCTTGTTGATTGGTTTTCTGATTCTTGTCTGTGTTCCCCCCCCCCCAGCTGGCAACAGAGAAGGCAGATAACAACCACATACAGGAGATAGGTGTTGACATGTTCAGGGTTCAAGAGGAGCTGGCCAGACTCCAGACCAGGCTGGATGACCGTCATCAGACCAAGGCACAGGCTGAAGCCAAGCACCAACAGACACAGGATCAGCTGGAGGCAATGAGGAGCCAGTGTTCCAGTGTTACCAGCCAACACGGCAAAGTCAAAGCCTATGGTGAGACTGACTTCCTGTGTTGAGCTTGGATTATACTTCATTCTAACTGTGTTGCACCATTTATTTCAAACTCTAATGAACAAATCTCAAATTATTCGTTTAATCCATGACAGCTCTCACGCTTGACACCATGTTTTTGGAAATAAGGACAAAATATTCTTAAAGTTAGGTCTGTCATTTCTGAAAATTGTGAATTATATTGTAATTATTATCCGCAATTTTGACCTCTTACGCAGCTGAGATAGTCAGCAACAGGCATTTGTCTGTGCAGCCATGTCCAGGCAAAGAAGTATAGACATACCCAAGAGCATAGAGTCTGAGTCTATTGTAACTTCACTTGCTCTGCTCATGATGGTAACTCAATCTCTGAAAAGTGATACAGCTGTAGAAATTGTCTTTGTAGAAGCCATGTGGATTGAAACGCACAGGCCTAGATTTTAATGCAACATAATTAGATTTTTCCTCAGTTCAAATTGCAATATAAAGCTTGATTAAATCCTATCTTGAATTAAATTAGGTCTAGATTTCAGGTTTCAATTTTGGTGCAATTGATTGAACAGTTAAACTTACATTTATTACAGTAAGTTTTGGGGTCAGAAACAGTTTTACTACCAAGTAGGTTTGCACATGCAAGGAATTTATCTTGGTGATTTGGTGCATAACAATAAACAGTGCCAAAGTCAAGACATAATATAAAGTAGCAAAATAATACAAACACAATTTAAAAAATATATGAAGTGGTAGAACTGTACAGTTTGTATTGAAAGCAGCCTGTAGTTTGGTCCATTGGATATACCGTATTGATTCAGCAACATGTTTCCAACAGTTTGATGGCATTGTGTTAATGTTGACTCCTGTGCTTCTTCTCAATAGTGTCCCAGTTACAGACGGAGCTAGAGAAGCTGATGCTGCATCTTGTCTTCACACAAGAACACAGTGAAGATCTGCACTCTAATGTCAAAGCCATGAGGAATGCCAGACACAAAGCGGGAGCTGAGAAGAACCAGGCCGAAGACCAGAAATTGAAGCAGGTGGATAGGCTGCAGATCTTTCAATTATTATTATTATTATTATTATTATTATTATTATATTTTGACTATGTTGGGCATTATCAGTGATGACTTTATTGTTATTGATTAAAAATACTCCTGTGTCATCAGGATTTGTATGTGGAGCGTTTAACAAAGGACATGGAGAGGCTGACGCAGCAGATAGCCATGTATGAGGCCCAGGCCAGTGCTCAAGCAGAGGAGTCACAGGAAGCCAAAGAGGCTCTCTCTGAGGTAACTACAGTATATTATGGCATAAGACGGTGTATACCTTTAAGTTGAAAGTGCCTTTAATCACCAAGCAAGTACTGTAAATTAGTGCAGCTAATTGAGGAATTCGTTAAGATTAAGGCTGCCTTAATATCACTTTTGTCTACTCGGGGGCAGGGGTACTATCTGGAAAGAAAACGTTGATAAATTATCACTTCATGAAGTTGTTGTGGCAAACTGTTAGCAACAGTTGCCTATTTACACATCCAGTGGATACAGCATTAGCTTATGAGAAAGTTTGTGACCCGGCAGCCATGTTGAGATCAGTTGAGGAAATACCAAGCACCGCCCACCAAACTTTCTCATTTTACAGCTAAACAGTATACTACAAGATGATTCTGACAACATTTGAGGAGAGAAATAGACATTACAGTAACAGAATATTGATTCATATTTGATCAGCGCTGCCTAGTTTGATCGGAGTTTGCGAGTGATTGACAGCTGCCTCCATTGAATGAACAGCCAATAGGAATGCTCTCTCTCTCTCTGAAATGACCTGTGATTGGTCAAAGTCTCCCGTCATGGGCTAGATGTTCTAAAGCCTGAAAGCAGAGCCATGAGGAGGAGCAGAAGTCTAGTTTTGATTCAACACTTGAATTACAATATGCTGAAAGGTTATTATGGAATTTTTGCCCAATGATGCCAAAACCAATAAGGTTTAAGCAAAAAAAAAAACATGAGCAGAGTATGCATTGATTCTCTTCACAACAATATCTGTTGCATTTGCATCATCAGTCACAACACATGTCCCCTCATGTTTGTGTCCGTATGCAGGCTGAGATGGAAATGGAGTCTCTGGTGATGGCGCGTAAACAGCTGCTGCAGCAGTGGAGCAGCAGTCTGGTGGGCATGAGGAGACGAGATGAGGCCTTCAGCGCCATGCAGGATGCTGTGCGGTGAGAATGAGGGAGAGGGAATGAGGGCTGCATATTAATATGCTACCGTTCCACTTTAAATGTGCTAATGCATTCCAAACGTACATGTAACTAACATTGGGCCTCATTCATTAATATATGCGTTCTTTCTTATATATGCAAAATTATAATATATGCTCTTATCACTGTGAATATGTTAGTGAATCAGAATCATTCTAAATTGACAGCCATGTGCCCGCTATTTGCAATCAGCGTACTGCCACGCTCCCTTTTCTTTATATAAGGAAATATGTGTTCCTAGAGGTTTATCATAGAGAAAGTGATGAAGCTATTGTAAAAGAGAGAAGCATGGCCCATAAAGATAAAAAACAAAAAACATCTATTGAATAAATGAAGACAATAGTGTCCTTGGTGGAAGGCAGAAGGGTTTCCACAGAGTGACAATGATACAAAAAGGAGTCTCAGGCTGCAGTGCACTGGGGAGGTGAATGTTGTGTGCCCTGAGATACGGACTGTGGCTCAGGTAAAAAGAAAATGGTTTGATATTAAAGTTGATGCGAAAAAAAAGAGTAATGGACCAGAAGAAAAAGAAGGAAACAGGTGGAGGAGGAGGATCACCTGATCTGTAGGCCCAGGATGAGAGACTCCCCGCTGTTGGGATATGTCCAATAAATGAGTGATGACATCCAGCAAGGACTTTTACCCAAAGGCAATTCTTATTTTAGTGTAATGGCATCATGAAATATGACAACAGACATTTGAAGCTTCATTCAAAAACCTCAGTAGAAGCTTTAAAATATATAATATATTTGAATTATTACAATAATTGATGAGGAAGAAAGGGCAACGATTTCATAGTGATTTAATACATTTGGCCGATGCATTAGTAAATGAACAGTTTTAAATGTTGTTGTCTATTCAAGCCTTTTTTTATTGAATGCAGTTTTAATATGAGATGCATTTAGTTAAAAGGTGTGTGTTTGCATTAAGACAGCCGGCTGGGCCTTCATCATTTGTGCATATGCATGGTCTGAGGCAATTCTAAATTTGTTTGCAGAGTAAGAACAAATTCAGGTTAGAGAATATTGATGAATCCCGGATTCATTGTGGGTCACACATTCGTAAGCACGGTTTAAGCACAGATTTGTGTGTACACACTGTTTGTGGATGAGACCCATTGTCAAAAACATAGCAGATGTGTGTAGAAAATAAGTGGAAAATACAACACAATGGGCCTCATGCAGCAATCATTCTCTTCCATTTCTCTTATATTTTCTCTTAATTTGTACTCAGCTGTGCTGAATGATGAATCCCACTTCATCGTAAATTGGAGGCATGTGGCGTGTTTATTATCAGCATAGGTAACGCCCCCTAAACACTATAGAGCAGGTGTTGTGCCGTGTGCAAATACTCTGGCACATGCCCCTACAATTGGAGAGATGGCACCAACAAAAGACTGTAGGAAGAAAAACTTCAGTAATGAAATTGAGGAACTGTTAAATACATTTAAACAAAGTAAACGTGATTTTCCAGAGCCTCAGTACTGGTCTTACAGGAAAATCAAAAATAGCCGCATCGAAGAGCAGAATGTAAGCCATTCAGAAGTTGAAAACACGTAATATCACCCAAGTATAGTATAGTCTTAATTGGGATCAATAGACCAATAGAATAAAGTAAAGTTTTAAAATCAAGGCATGCATCTATTCACTCTTTACTGCTGCCTTTGTTTCCCTCAGCGCTGCCGAGCACCAGGTGATCTTGCTGGACAGAGAGATTGAAGGTTACAAGAGATCCACCACTGAAGAGCAGGACCAAAATGAGATGCTAACGATGCAGCTGAACTGGTCCCAGATGGACTGTGCCACCTCCAAAAAGCTGCTCGGTCAGAAGCAGGCCCGGCAAGAGGCTCTGCAGGCCCACTACAGCACCTGCCTCCGCACTCTGAGGGAGACGGAGAGCACCCTCGCCCGGCTCTCGAAGGTAGATAGAGGACAAAGGCTCCTGTTTTGACAGCTCTGCTCCTTCTCTTTCCCACTGAAACCATTCCACTCGCCATTTATTTTCCTGCATTGTCCTAGGAAACCAGCACCCACCATGTTGAAGTGAGGGATCAGAGGAAGCAGTTGGAGAAAGAGAGTGCTGTGCGTCTGGAGATGGAGGATAAGATCATGACCCACATTCAGCAGGAGCTCACCTACAAAAAGGCTGCCAAGTATTCCCAACAGCTCATCAGCAGGATAGCCACACTCAAGAAGGAGAAGGTAAAATGGGATTTAGAAGGATAGAAAAATCGTTCAGAGTGTTTCAGACTGTGGGAAAGCCTCATAAAAAATGTAATCGGAATTGAATTTAGACCCTTTGTCCCTGAGGTCGAAACGCAATGAGTTCCTCAAAAGGTTCCTATAGTTATAGGGGAAAGTTCCTGCGGTCGAAAAGTGGCTCCTCCTTCTGTCCGAAAGTGCAGGTTCAGAACACTCTGACAGCAAAGATCTGTCCACCAAAGTCCCTTTTCATTAACAAAATCATATTATTTATCTGTACAGTATATTTTTAGATCTTCAGTTTCAAACTGGGCCTCTCAAGGAGTACTCCAGCAATGTATTAATGCACCTCCATACAATTGGGGAACTATGTGCTGAAGATAGAACATTACAAAAACAGCACAAACCCACATGTACAGTATGCTAAGGATAAAGATATAGAATGATATTACATTTGTGTCTTGCTCAATGTCTCTTCATCTCCTTTAGCTCTCTCAGTTGTGGCAGCTGGAGAATGATGTGTGGGATGTGGGACTGGAGAGCAGCGAGATCAGCCAACACCTGGACAGCCTGACCGTCACCCAGGAGGCCCTCGATGAGGAGATCGCAAAGTACAACAAATTACTGACATCCAACCAGACTGAGATTTCTTCCTTTGTTAAACTCATCAGGCACAAGCAGACCACCATCGCCAACTACAACAAAAAGATCTGTCAAATCGCAGCCAGCACTGGGGTGAGAGCTTTTGGGGGAAGCAGTAATCCCTGGTTGTCTGTTAGTGTGTTTATGTAGAATATAAACTCATTAGAAACTAAAAATCAGATATAAAACTCACATGCTGCCTTTGTGATTTGTGTGCCTCCATTCCCAGCACGAGGACCTGAGTCCTCTGCAAATCAAGGTAGAGGCATTAATGGCTCAGATCAAGGAGCTGGCAGCGAATGTCAAGAGTGATCAGCAGCTCTGGATGAAACGACAGGGGACTCTAGTAGGACTGACCCAGGAGATACAAGCCAACAGCAAGGACATGCTCAAACTGCAGATAGAGTACACTGGCATGCAGCAGAAGAAAGTACGCCTGGAGAGTACGTAATTAAGAAGCACACACACGACCAAATAGGTACAAAGGTTCAAGTCAAAGTCAGTTGTCGGTAAATTATACATTGGCAACTAGTGATCATGAGCTAGTAAACAGCATGTCTGAGAATCTAACTATTTGTAAGTGTTCTGTATTTAACAACATCAGTCTGACATCTCTAAATCAACTGTTGTTATAGTAAAACAATTCATACAGTATGTGATGTAACTTTCCCCATGCACTCGTACATGGGCTGCTATTAAGCCAGCTCTCAACCCCATCAGGTCAGATTGAAGTAGAGCACCGTGAGGAGACGGAGCTGGACAAGAATACGAAGATGCTGAGAGGAGACCTGCTGAAGCTCAACACCCTGCTGAGCACCAACGGACAGCTCAGCCAGGCGCTGGAGCAGGAGAACGCACTGATGGAGACTGACTTCCTCCACAGGCTTCAGGCATGGCATTGATTGTTTCATTTGTCTTTTATTTTGTTATTTTTCTGCATTTTTTAATAGTAAATGATTATTAAACGTGATCTCATGTGTTTAGGAGGCAGAGCGAGAGGCTATTGAGATGCAGATGACACACGAGAAGACCCAGGAGGAGAAGGAGAGACTCCTCAACTGCCTAGTGGAGGCTGAGTCAGTCACATATTCATTTTGTTTGTTTAATATGAGTTCATATTTCTATGTCTGTATGGCAGTCAACTTGATGAATTTGATTCCTTAATGAGTTATTTAACAAACATACTAGGGCTATCAATCCATTGAAATAATGAAGTGTGATTAATCGCATGATTGTCCATAGTTAATCGCAATTGATCGCAGAAACCCTCACAGTACTGCATTTAGCATAAAACAATATGCTCAAATCATAACATGGCAAACTGCAGCCCAACAGGCAACAACAGCTGTCAGTGTGTCAGTGTGCTGACTTGACTATGACTTGCCCCAAACTGCATGTGATTATCATAAAGTGGGCATGTCTGTAAAGGGGAGACTTGTGGGTACTCAGAGAACCCATTTACAGTCACATATCTGGAGGTCAGAGGTCAAGGGACTAAGACAAGCTAGTATGACATGGTTGTCACCAATGGATTGAATGAAGTTTTCTAGTTTCATTTGATGGCAGTATCTTCACTCTAGCTTTAAAACTGAGCCGCTACAACCTCAAAATCACAAGTTGCATTAAAACAAATTTGCGTTAAAACCCTAAAAAATATTCCTACTCTTATAAATCGTTGCTGACTTTATGCAAATAAAAAAAATATATATTATATTATGGTTAGTAGCTAATTTTAGATCATTGCTTAGAAAACAGTATCCTCCAGGGCAGTGGTTCCCAAACAGGGACCCCTAAACTAACACAAATTAAAGATTTTGTCCCAGTGTCCCCATCTGATAGCTGTTTTGCTTTTAGATGATGTATTATTACATAAAGTATATAAAACCCATGACCAAAATGGTCATACATTCTGTCATTGTGTAACTTATGGATGGAATTATAGTGAAAATAAATGATTCCTTTTTTTTTGCTGGGGACCCCCTGGAACCACCTCAAAGACCCCTGGGGGTCCCCGGACCCCACTTTAAGAACTACTACTCTAGGGTATTAGAGTTATTTCAATATATCCATAAATATCCAGACATTTGTCTTCCAATAATCAATACCTTATATCTATTGGAATAAAATCATTCAGTTAATGACAGCTCGTAGCATTCTGGTTTTGACATTTTTCTCACTGTTCATTAAAGGGATAGTTCAGATTTTTTGAAGTGGGGTTGTATGAGGTACTTCTCCATAGTCAGTGTATTATAATATCTACAGTAGATGGCAGTCGGCACGCCCCCAGTTTGGAGAAACAGACAGGAGTACCAGCACAGGAACAAAGCAATGTACTTGTAGGGAGCCAAAGTGTGTATTTAGCCTGTCGTTTATTATTATTATCATTATTTGTCTAGGCTACACACTTTCTTTTGGTTAACATCACTTCCGGTAATTGGGACAGGGTTGTGGTTTCACCTATTTGTACCTGTTTACTTGGACCATGAGAGTCAGGCGAAGAGGGTGAGATAGGTTTGGATAGTTTCTGTTGACCGTCACATCACTTCACGTTTAGTTATTCCAGTTAGCCTTACTGTTTGTAATTCCTTTAATTTAATAAACAGTAAAACACATCTGGACTTTTGGACTTTTTGGAAGGAGTTACGCAGTAAAGAGCCTACTTCAGCCTCTTAGCAGCTTTTTAATTGATAGTACAGTACTGCTGTGGACAAGGGTGGGCCTTTCTTTTAGGTGGCTAAAATACATTTTCCTGCTGCCCCCGTCTACAGCATTACATTACTTTGCTCCCGTGCTGGTACTCCTGTCTGTTTCTCCAAACTGGGGGCGTGCCGACCGCCATCTACTGTAGGTAACACACTGACTATAGAGAAGTACCTCATACAACCCCACTTCAAAAAATCCGAACCATCCCTTTAACAGCTCATACCACACATATTGGATACTGGCTTTTACATGCGTCCTTTGTTGAGTGCATGTGTTTTGTGTGCGTGTCAGACGGCAGATCATGCTGTGGGAGAAGAAGACCCAGCTTGTGAAAGACACTCGTTCAGCTGTGGACTCGGACACGGGTCAGGGAGACATCCATATGATGAAGGTTGAGATACACCGTATGGAGGTAAACACAATATGATTATATACGTAGACACAATAAACAGTAATATTGAGTTGTCATCCACTGTTTGCCTTTGTATGGGCGTACACGTACTGTATGTACATTAAGGCAGTAAAGTGTTACTGCTGACTCACTGAGAGGGGGGTGTCTTGACTGAGAGAAAATGGCTCTCGGTCAGACATTTGGATATTATAACACACCTTTCATCCCCTCTGCCTCCAGAAAAGACTCTCAAGCACTCTCAACATCTCAATGTTTGTTTCCAAAGTATCTATCCTTGCTAGTTAGTTGCAGCAGCAATAGGAACACAGCACACACAGATCAAGTAGCTAAGTTACAGATTGATTGCCTCCCGTACTAATGACCTACTTTAGATAGAAAACAGCCTCCTCTTGTTTGGGTCATGACCGGGAGTGATGAGGAAAGATGCAGCAGAGACAGACCACGTCAAGATCAATGGTATTACCTCAAAAAAAAAAAGTTATGTAACTGTTATTCACCTTTTGAGCCGAATCATATGGTTTCTTCATGGCACTCATAGCAAATGATCTGGGACTTGGGAACCACTGGTCTATATAACTATTATCTATATGGAAATTATTCCATTTTAAACCACAGCACACTTGTTTTTGGAACTTCCTCATCTAAGGTATAAAAAGGTCTTTAAGGCAAAACAGCATCTCAATGTGTGTGGTTTGGGTGAAGCAAACATCTAGAGGGAGTAAAAAATGAATGGCTGGGCCTCTAAAGTATTTTTAAAGGACTAGTGTGTAACAATAAGGGGGATCTACTGGCAGAAATGGAATATAATATTAATAAGTAGGTTTTCCTTAGTGTATAATCACCTGATAATAAGAATGCTTGGGCCGGAGCTGATAACGTGACTCGCTCCCGTCGTTGCCGCTCTCGCTCTCTTGTTTCACCACTCACTTCCCACGTGCACACACACACTCTACGCACTGGCTCTGCTCCAGATGACTCTAGAGGATGGACATTAAGTGTTTTCACGTCGGCCACCGTGGCTCTCCAACTTGCTTGGCACACGGGAGAGGCTTCAGTTGGTTGCGATCTCCTCACCTCACCGCTAGAAACCGCCAGATCCTAAATTAATGAGGCATCATAGCCTGGTAATGATTTGAATGCATGTATTAATGTTTTTGGAGCTTGTTTAATACCTGCGGACACAATTCATTAAACATACAGTATGTGTGTGTGTGTGTGTGTGTGTGTGCGTGTGTGTGTGTGTGTGCGTGTGTGTGTAGGTGCGAGTCAACCGGCTGAAGAAGCAGCAGATGCTACTGCTGAGGGAAAGTGAAGCAACAGTGGCGAGGAGGGAGACCGTCGTCCTGCGCAGGGAGGCCATACGCCGCAGCCCCCATAAGCAGAATACAAAGGGCGAGCTGAGCCGTGTCATTCAGGGCCTGCAGCGCAACATCCGGGACACACACAAGGTAGGAGATGTGCATTTTTCCATATCTGTATATGTGCCTGAAGCATGTTGCCCAGTTATCTTATATACAGTATGTATGTCTTCAGCATGTGGCAGATTGTGAGCAGGTGATCTGGGAGCTGCAGGAGCGCCAAGAGAGTCTGAGCGACAGGCTCCCGCAGCTGAAGAAGCAGCTGATAGAACTCTGCGGCACCAGCTACGTACTTGACACCGACTTTGAAAATCTCCAGGACACCAAAGACAGGGTAAGGAGCACAAACTGTACAGCATACTGCATTACAACACATTAATACATGCTACCATGTAAATATACTGTAAATCAGCTTTGAAATGTTGTATTTGTATTATGGTTGTATTAAAGTTAACACAAAAATAACTACTAATAAATACAAATTCGCTTTAAAGCCACTAATTTCTTTAAGCAACTTGCAATTTTTAGGCTGTAACGGGCTAGAGTGAAGATACTATATCATATGAAACTACAAAACCTAATGAATCCATTGGGACCAACCAGGCCATACTAGCTTGTTGTAAAGGAGGCTCAATAATGCTCCAAACTTACCCTAAATTTGGCAAGGAAAAACTGGCATGGCCATTTTCAAAGGGGTCCTTTGACCTGAAAATGGGTTCTATAGGTACCCTTGAGTCTCCCCTTTAGACATGCCAACTTTATGATAATCACATGCAGTTTTGCAGTTGTACTGTATCTACCGGGGAAAAAAAAGTTTACCATTGGCAGAGCATTTTGGAACATTTTTCTTGGGCGCTCCCCACATAATCAGCTGTGCTGCTCATCCCACAAATGCATGATCCTTACTAGTTGGACATCATTGTGAAGGTAAATAAACAGGCTTTCCAACCATGTAAAATACAATGCCAGTTAGCATTGTAACAACAGAGAAATAATCCACCAAACATTTTCCCAGTTTACATTGTGTGTGTGACTGACTCTTCACTGTCTTGTAATCTAATCTAATACATTGTTTAAGCTGCCTAAGTAATAAATAATTGCTGGTATGTGTCAATCAAGTCCCCACAACTGAAGTATGCACCCTCACTCTTCTTCCAGTACTTGTTGAATAGCTCTAATGAAGGTGTGGTGAGAATGTTAATTAAAGCATGTTGGTCGTGTTGTTTGGTCATGGGTCATGTTGACATGGCTGTGGAATTACTGACTTGTGCGTCACAGTTTCCACTTACAGAAACCACTCCTACACATAGAGAAGACAAGGAATTGTTTTTCCACCTTCTGTGGTCAGTGTTGGAAATGTTCTAACAAGTGAAAGCATAAAAACAAATCCACACTCAATCCACTTTATCCTTCCCCTCCCTCTAGAACCTAATCCACCTCGTGGCTCTACAGAGCCGCAACAGAAAGCTGCAGGAGGTGTGTGGGGGAAGCTACCAAGCCTCGTCCACAAGCAAATCCGTAGGAGCCGCTCTGCAGAGCCAGATGGAGCGCGTGCACGCCGTCAGCACCATCATGCACCGTGTGTGTGAGGAGTTCCCCCAGCACCAGGCGGCGCTGCGCAGGCTGTCGCTAGAGTTGGCAGCACGCACACTGGCCCCGCAGCAGGGGACGCCCTAAGAGTGAGGGAGGATGGACACATGACAGTGAGTACAGGGGAAGAAGTGCAGAGGACGGAGAGGGAGTAGAAGATAAGAGGGAAAGATTAGATGAGTCGTAACCTGAGAAGTTTGAGAGGTCATTTATTTTCCTGTTTGCATTCTTTTATGTTTTGAATGAAATACAGATTGTGAAACAATGTATTAAAATAAAGACTCATGAAACAGTAATACAAATAACTCAATCCTTCATAATGTTCAGCTTTTTCAATCCAGTTGCGAGAATGGAAACTAATTCATTTGTGGTTCAGTGGTACTGAATCATTTGAATGATGAAAGGTTAGTAACATACATAAAGGGTTGCTACTGTCATTGTCCCAACAATTAAAGGTCCCATATCGTGCTCATTTTCAGGTTCATACTTTATATGGGTACAGGTTACAGGCATACAGGTTTCGTACCCATTAAAATCCTCAAAGCATGTAGCCTGCTTAATTACACCAACAGCCCTGGTTATTTCTGTTGACCTTTTTCTCATATAGTATATTGTAGCCAAACATTGTTTGACCTCCATCACATAAATTACTTATTTTCTTCTCTTCTACTTTTTATAGTCTTCTTTATTCTAGGTAAAGCTCCTCATTAAGATTTATCAATGTGCTAGGGCTGTCAAAGTTAACGTGATAATAACGCGTTGACGCAAATTTGTTTTAAGGCCACTAATTTCTTTAACACATTAAAACAATTTGATCTTTTGGAGGTTGTAGCGGCTCAGTTTTAAAGCTAGAGTGAAAATACTGGCATCATATAAAACCTAAAGAATCCAATGGTACCAACCATGTCATTCTAGCTCGTTCTGAAGGAGGCTAAATAACACTCCAAACTTGCGAGGAAAAACTGGCAACTGGCCTTTACAGACATGCCCACTTTATGATAATCACATGCAGTTTGGGGCAAGTCATAGTCAAGTCAGCACACTGACACACTGACGCTATTTATTAAGTTTGATTAATGACACCTCCTAAATAACCTCTGGGATTAATTTACTTATTTGAACCCAGCCTTTCGAGTAGTAGGCGTGTCCTGTAGTACTATGCACCTGCAGATAGACCTACTTGGATGGGTGGGTCGAACAAACACAGGACTTTCACCCAGGAGACCACCTTTCTTGTCCCATAGTGAAACCAAAAGTCAACGCTGTTATCGTGTAGTGGAAATCTGATATCTTGACAGCCCAAGTCAACACGTTGATTTATTTTAAGTTAATTTAAAAACTTAGGAGCTGCAGGAGAGCCAAGAGAGTCTGAGCGACAGGCTCCCGCAGCTGAAGAAGCAGCTGATAGAACTCTGCGGCACCAGCTACGTACTTGACACCGACTTTGAAAATCTCCAGGACACCAAAGACAGGGTAAGGAGCACAAACTGTACAGCATACTGCATTACAACACATTAATACATGCTACCATGTAAATATACTGTAAATCAGCTTTGAAATGTTGTATTTGTATTATGGTTGTATTAAAGTTAACACAAAAATAACTACTAATAAATACAAATTCGCTTTAAAGCCACTAATTTCTTTAAGCAACTTGCAATTTTTAGGCTGTAACGGGCTAGAGTGAAGATACTATATCATATGAAACTACAAAACCTAATGAATCCATTGGTACCAACCAGGCCATACTAGCTTGTTGTAAAGGAGGCTAAATAATGCTCCAAACTTACCCTAAATTTGGCAAGGAAAAACTGGCATGGCCATTTTCAAAGGGGTCCTTTGACCTGAAAATGGGTTCTATAGGTACCCTTGAGTCTCCCCTTTAGACATGCCAACTTTATGATAATCACATGCAGTTTTGCATGTCATTTTACATTTTAAGACATCAATACATACTTCCTGATGAATGGCTTTATCAAGCCACAAATATATGAGTAAGTATTTTTTAATCAAACTCAGATTTGCTTCAGACTGCAGTTGAAACTTTGACATACAGGGTCAAGAATCCTTGAAATTCTACAACTTTCATCAACCTGACTGACCATGGTCCCTTTCATATCTGTGGTCACATACATACAAAGACATTTCATATCCTGTGAAAGATAGTGGTTGGATGGAAACCATCCTAATAGTGCAATCCTAATGTTACAGGTTAAGAGGCAGACATTTATTTTAAGTTAATTTAAAAACTTGCGTACATTACTTAAGTTATGTAACAAACATACTTATTTTAACCCAAACCATGACCTTTTCCTAAACCTAACCAAGTACTTTTGTTTCACTTCACAGCATTAACCATGTGTTTAAATTGCTACTGTTTCACAACGAGCGGGTAGGTGCAGTTTTCCCACTTTGCCCCATCTGAAGCATTATTATGGTAGTGATAACAACTGATAGCGGCCATTTAACAGGCTGATAACATTCCAAATGGGTGTCAATTAATATATCTACCTATAAAGCAAGGAATCTCTGTCTGTCTGCATGTCCTTCACTTATCTCGAGAACCATCCATCCGATCTACTTCACACTTGACGGTCGTATTGCTGGTGAACCAAGGGCGTGCCATGTCGAATTTGGTGCAATTTGGACAGGTTTAATAAAATTTAAACGGCGCTCTGTGCAGCAGAGGGGGCGGGGCTTCAGGGCGCCCACACCACCTGGATGTTTTCTCACAGACAGATCAGAGTGTTAAAGTGACACCCATCGAAAAAATGTCATTGAGCTCCTGTAGAAGCAACAACATGCACAGTACACTGTTATTACAAACATAAAGGAAAGGGTGCAGACCGCTTGTTAGAGTTCGATTCATGTCATTTACAGCATGCACGACAGGGCTCGTGTGTTAGTTATTGTTGGGGCAACGGCACCATTTGCAGTGAATTTCAGGACATGTTCAGCAAGGGTATTTTGTGTTAAAGGTATTCTATGGGGCCATTATTGTAGCAAAACTATTTGCAAATGTGTGTGGAGGGATGTGTAACTGCATCAAATCTGTGAATGCGTACATAAATCTATAAATACCTACATAAATCTGTAAATGTGTAGACAAATCTGTAAATGCGAACATTTACAGATTTATGTTTGCATTTATAGATTTGTCTACACATTTACAAATCTCAATACACTTGCAAATCTGAATACCATTTGCAGATTCCTGTACACATTCACAAATCTCAGTACGCTTTTACAAATCTAAATATGCACACACAGATTGAGATGCAGTTGCACATCCCTCCACACACATTTGCAAACAGTTTTGCTACAATAATGGCCCCATAGTTTTCTGTTACTTCCTCCCCATCCTTTACGACGACGTGATTGTGTCATCAAGTGTTTCGTAGTGGCTTCGCAAAGTTTCAATTTAGTGTTGGTCCACAGAGGCTACATGTTTTCATCACTATAGTGTTATTCATCTGTGTGGTGGTTTATCCTATAACACTGCACCTGCACATTTACCATCACGGGTGTGTCTTCATATGTACGTGCTATTGAAATAAACTGACCACACCTGTCCTGGTTGACAATGGCACTTAAGTCTGTTCACAATAGACCAGCACTGTGGCAGTGCATTTCTCACCATGTCTGCATTGTCAAGCATTGAAATCACTTGTCCAATAACTGGTGGCTTTACAGAGCTGGTCCAAGCAGCTGCAGGCTGTCCTTGAAAGCAGCACATCTGCTTTAAGTGACAGTGACGTCATATGATTTCAACACTTAATAATGTGACTCTCCTGCAAGGGTTGCCTCCAAGCCATGTCCTGCAATGCTGTGGAACCGGCTTCTCAGATTGCATGCTCTCTGTGAGCACCATCTTGTACTGTGTCTGCTTGGAATTTCCACAGCACCTGGAGGCACCATACAGACTGTCACTAGCGCCAGCAGCACAGGCCCTGGAGCATGGCCAAACAAGCAGCTTCTACAAAGAACTCAGTCTCCTCTTACTTAAACTCCTCTCGCCTCAATATCTGGCCTAAATCTAATCTCTGGCACAGTGGATATGGCAGATGACTTCTGTCTCACCTACAGCAGTGGTTCCCAAACTTTTTCACATCAAGGACCCCTAAAACAAATGACACAACTTAGAGCACGGAGCCCCATTTGAGATTTTGTTCCAGGGTCCCCTATCTGATAAGATTTTTGCTTTTAGATGTTTTATTACAGAAAGTGTATGAAACCAAATGACCAAAATAGTCCTACATTCTGTCATTAGCCATGTTTCCATTCAATTATCATGAATTCTAAGCAAACTTTTGAAGTGTCACAAAAAAGACGAGCAAATTAGGCGCATTTCCATCAACTGGCTTGGAGCGAATAAACTCAACTGCAGCGTAGTTTGGTCAGATGTTGGTGCTATAAACCACGCATGGCTGTAATCCGCCAGTAAACACAGACGTCGCGAACCGGAAACAAAACAAGTCGTCTTTGCCATCTAACCATCTATGAGAGAAAAATGGAGAAAGCTCTTCAGGAATTTGTTTCAATTGGGCAATTGTAATAGTTCTTTCATGTCAGCTAGTATTGGACATGTTTCCTGTTATCCGGAGACGAAGACAAACATTCTCACATTACTGGAATATCCGAGAAGTCGCTAGCAGCGGAAACACGGTCATATGAGTTAAATGTTCGCTACATCAGAATTTATTCGTCAAAGGCGTATCCATATCCCATGCATCAACTCTAGTGAATAAATCACGTGTCATTTAACGCCGTTCTCATTCCCAACACGTCATATATGGACACACGGTTTCAGTTTTAAACACGTGGTTGACGTGAATTAAAAAAAATGACTTGGTTATGTTGAAGCAACGAAACTACTTGGTTATGTTTAGGAGAAGTTCATGGTTTGATAATAAGGACGTTTTTTTACGTAAATTAAGTTATGTACATAAGTTAAGTAGGCAATGTAAATATGTCATCGGTTGATTTTTGGTTTCACGCGAGACACGAACACCGCTCCTCTGTGTGAAAATCATGTCCCATCCATCCACCCAGTCCACCTCCACACGTGGACTTTCTCGCTCTTTATATTACGTCACCTGACTGCTGGAGCAATTGCTCTGAGCATCTAATATTGCATGAAATGACAAGCAAAAAGCAAAAAATGCATAGCGATAACACACAAACGGAAGAAATTGGTGTGTTATTCATACGCCTTTTGGTAAGACAAGGCACTTTAAAAGTGTGTAGGATTTGGCGGCATCTAGCAGTGAGGTTGCAGATTGCAACCAACTGAAACTTTGTGTGCCAAGCATGTAGGAGAACTACGGTGGCTGACGCAAAAATGTGAATGTCCCTCTCTAGAACCAGTGTTTGTTTATCCATTCTGGGCTACCGTAGAAACCCCCTCTGTATGTAGATATGAACGTCTCATTCTAAGTTAATGAAAACGTAACGATTCTTATTTTCAGGTGATTATACACTAATGAAAACACACTAATAGTATTATATTCCATTTCTGCCAATAGATCCCCCTTAATGTTAGACACTCATCCTTTAAGAAATTGGTGTCCCATAAATAGTTTCAGACGTTATCATAGATAACAGGCAATTTGAGGTTGTTCTCGTCTATAGAGAAAGTGAAGTCAGTTTTTTAATCATACATGCTAATGTGAAAAAAAGCATATATTTTGTCTGTATAAAAATACCTGCCATTTTGAGTTGTTACCCTGTGCCGTCTCATCTTTCAACTTGTCTGTCATCTTTTGACCTATTAAGTCAATAAATTATGCCCAACTAATTATCCCAGTAATGTAAACTGCTTCTTGGCTTCTGACCAAGAGAGCAGGGTTCAGTTGTTCTGATTAGATTAATATCATCATTAGAAGTCGTTTCTCAGTCACCTGCATGATCAAGACTCTTGAGCAGTGAATGTGTGTAAAAAGGATATGTTCCTCTACATTTTGGCCTCTCGTTCACACGCAAACGGAGCTTTGGGTCACAAAAACAGAAATTTTTGACAATGCCTTCTAAGGTGCAGATTTTTAAAAACTGGTTACTTTATATCTGTCTGGATGTGTAAAACGGAGCGAGTATGCACAACTAAAAAGATGGTGCACCACCAGCTTTTTTTACGTTTTGTTAGCACTGCTCGGACTAATTTACATTTAAATTGTTCCAGTCACAGGAGGCCAAAGCAGGGAACACATTAAACATTAGCCTCTCTAACAACTTCAGTCCAAGGGGGCTTATTGGCATGGGTAACATCGTTTACATTACTAAGCAACTGTGAATTAAAAACTAAAATCTGGTCCTCTCTCTAGGTTCCATGGCGGAGAGGAGGTTGTGTTGCTCTGGCTCTATCTATTCGGCGTGTAGAGGTGGTTGTGTTGCTTTGGCCCTTGCTCTACCTATCTGGCGTGGAGAGGAGGTCGTGTTGCTCTAGCTCTACCTATCTGGCGTAGAGAGGAAGTTGTGTTGCTTGGGCTCTATCCGTTTGGCGTGGGGAGGAGGTCGTGTTGCTCTGGCTCTACCTATCTGGCGTGGAAAGGAGGTTGTGTTGCTCGGGCTCTATCTGTTTGCCGTGGGGCAGAGGTCGTGTTGCTCTGGCTCTATCTGTTTGGCGATGCTGGGAAGCTGCTTGACATCCTCCTGGACCCACCTTCTCACATATGTTCACATTATATGTATTATTTTTTGTCATATGGATTGTCTATGTTGTATTTTCATTATGTTGTTACTCTGTACACACAACATCTATTTCACGTCTGTCCATCCTGGAAGGGGGATCCCTCCTCTGTTGCTCTTCCTGAGCTTTCTTCCATTTTTTTTCCCTGTTAAAAGATTTATTTTGGGAATTTTTTTCAGGCAAATTTGTGATTTGTGATTTTGGGGTATACAAATAAAATTGACTTAACCTGACTTAAACATGTGGAGGTTGAATGGTGATTAATGGGCTTTTGGGCAATTAAAGGCGAAGTTTGGAGCACTCAGATGGGCTGTGGACATAAACCTGAATAACGTCTCTTTCCTCATTTATGCATGTAAAGAGACACGTCTGTCCATCAGAGACAGCAGAGTGATGACAGGAATCCCTCCCACCAACAATAACTGTTATCAAACTGACTGTAATGAAGCCAAAGGAAAGGGAGTGAGAAGGCTGGTAACAAAATTCCTTGACCCTTAACTTGTGATTTCACTTGTGGTGACAATGTAAATATTACGGGGAGCGCTTGGAGACATTTTTGCATTCGAGTGTGTATATTTTGTAAAACAAAAGCTGTGTGGACAGATTTTTTGATTTAAGAGGGGAATATATCTGTTTTTAAAAATATCTGTATACGTGTAGACAGGGACTAATTGAGTGACATCTTCCTGAGTCTCCTGTTAGCTTTGTTGAACTTGTTAGGACGGGACAAATTGCACCTTTATCATTCTTATTGGTAGATAAGAGCTCATAAATTCCCATCAAAGCTCCACTTACTGTACCTTCAACCTGAGCAGAGGTCTAATCAGCCAGAAGAACTGAAAACACCTGTGTGGGTGTTCAGAGGCCTTAAACTTAGACAGAAATATACCGTTCTTCATAGTTCATAGAGTTCATAAGCTATAAAACACACCTTTGCTGAGTTGAATATAATCTGGGGGTTTTCTGCTCCAGCCTTACTTGGTCAGGTAGAACCAGAAGCTTATGGTGACTAATGTTATCTAAGGTTAGCAAACTTTAGATAGATGCAGTGTATCTGACATTACTGAGTCGGTTTACTGACTTTATGATTATTTTGTTTTATTACATGGTTGTGTTGAATACTCGATTCCGATTGGTCAATCACTCTGTTATAGACTTAACTGTAGGAAATGTTTTACTTCCATCCCTTTCAGTCACAAGGTGAAAGTCGATCATTCTCTAGGTGTTCATGAAACGTGTGAACGCATAAAGTATAATAGTGTTGAATTTCCTCAAGAGAGTTAATTCACTTTGTGGTAGATAACCTTTCAGTGTAATTACCAATTACCATACCAATGTAATTACCAATTTCTATTACAGCGAAATATGTGGTAATGTAACATACTTTTTCAGAAAAGTTCTGTTGTTCCACCAGTTGATTTTTATATCCCTGCAACAACGAAGTCCAGGGTGCCAAACATTTTTTGCAATTTTGGCCAAAAACTGTGATTTTTTTTTTTTTTTTACTTCTATTTCGTTTCCGGAGTAGAACTCAAACTCTTGTCTTCTACTGACTTTATCCTGAGGAAGGTGAGCAAATAACAAGCTACATTGTGCTCAATAGACTAATTCCATTAGTTCCAAAAAGGCAAACCCTACTTTAGTAGGGGTCAAGCAGTGAGCGGGGGTCTGTGAGCCATGCTCACTTTTGCCCTGTTTATTACTGTTCTATTTTCTTTGTATATTATCATACATGTGCTATGGGATTTAGTTGTCCTGACTATATGAAATGATATGCTGAAGATAAGCAGGCTTTGTACAGTTGACAGAGGCTGTGTCAGGTTACTGTATCGGGGGTGAGAGGATCATATTTTGTCCATCCTCTTTGTTGGTGGTAATAATTTGGTGCAGGCAATGCTGAGCAGTAGAGTCATGCTGCTCATAAATTTTGTGAACTGACAAGCCGTCATTTGTCAGTCATCTGTCAGGGTGCAGAGAGCTGACTCACTAATGTTGTCCACTGGATGACTTCCATATCATTTTCTGAGTCACACTTTTCACTAATCTTGTTTACTGGCACACACACACACACCTTATTCCCCTTTAGTACGACTTCCTTTGATCTTAAACCGCATCATTTGTTGGAAATACAGGAATAGCTCTGTGGCTGCTCAAGCTCTATACAAATGTTATTGTTCTCTTATTTTCTTTTATTTCTATAGTTAAATGTGCTATTGATAACATTGATAACATTCTGCCACTAGATGTTGCATTCTGCTTCTCCTGTTCCATTGCGTTCACTTCACAACAAGTCGTTGCCAGGCACTTACAGCCAATTTCAGCCATTTATCCATCTTCTTCCATACTGACGACACAGAGCTACCACGTGATAACAACGTCGTTTTACTATTGGCTCAAAAGCCTTGTTAGAAGTTCGACAAAAACCCATCGGGATTTTTCCATTGGGTTTTAGATTATTGCAGAAAATCAGTTCTGTGGCAAACACATGTTTATGATACTTACACGTTTTGTTCAGCAAGATAATCTCCACAAATTAACACCACTTTATGGTTTTTGAAGTGTGAATGCAATCACCAGAAGTAAAAAGCTAACGTTAGGCTAAAAACCAACGACACCCCGGTCACATGAACGTGAGTATACACAACGAGGCTGTAACGGAGTGAGTCAGTCGCCGGAGTCGGCGTGATGAAGTTTAGTAGTCTCATTTAGCCACTTGTTAGCAACCGCCTTTTTTAAGACACATCAAGGCTTCAAAATTCACAAGTGGGATATTTATTGATGTATTTTATGTTGTAGAACAAAACGTTAAAATCTCTTCAGCTTGTGTTAACCACAGACCTGATCTCAGGTATCTTACTAAAAACCTATTGACTTTCAGCCGAGGGAACCGGAAGTGCTAAAATGCTAACTCACTTCTAGGTTTTGGGACTCATTCCTGCAGCACTCTATGTCAGATATCTTCCACAGAGATAAAGAAAACATTCATTTTCGACCTGCCAACATTTTTAAAATGATAAATTCACAATCATAATCATTTTTTTCATGAAAAGCCATACTTTTATTCGGTACCTTTCTAAAAGGTAAAATTATTATTAAAGGTCAAATTAATTAAAATTATTATTTTTGTAAAATATTCATCTACATAAAAATGTTATCAATAAGACCTTTAAAAGGGCTGCCCTGACAGCTCAGTTGGTAGAGCGGGCAAGGCCCGGGTTTGAATCCAACCTGTGGCCATTTCTGCATGTGGCCCCTTTTTCTAGACCTTCCACTGTCCTGTCAATAAAGGCTTGAAATGCCCAAAAAATTATCTTTAAAAAATAAAAAAAAGAGCTTTAAAAGATATGCTTTCAAACTGTTGACTTTTTATTTGCATATTTCCTGTAGCTATTAGATTACGTACATCCTCCAAAGTCTGTGCCAGTAACATTATATCATTTACAGTAGGCTGCTTTGTTAGCTTCTATTTGTTTGCATAAACCCTTTACAGTACAGTAAACAGTAAGTTCACCCAACCAGGGCGGTAAGTTAGCTAACAGAGGAAGCCTATGACCTTGCTCTTACAATCCATGCCAGCTACGCCCCCTAACCTTATTTCCTTCTAACGGAGGACTTTGCTCTTCATAGCTCAGTGTTCCTGTCAGCGGTGGGGTATGTGTGTTTGCTTTACTGTGATTAGGAATTATTAAGGCGAACTCACATGTGGTCTAACGTTTCTGTGTTAGTGAGAGGCTTTGTTCATTTACGCCATATGCTGTGGCTTGAGTCCGTTCAACAAACAAGCCTTGCTCACTCATTGATAAAACGAGGCAGAGGTTTATGATGTGATTAGATATTGAATTAGCTGCTGAAAGCAAACACACGTTAGAAAGCCACCGAGTGTGTGAATGGAAGAGACGTACTGTATGTGTGGCTCACTTGACTAATGTTTTTTTAGTGTGTGTCTGAGATGTGATTGTGTGTAAGAGCCTGTGTTTCAGCTCTGTTTGCGCCTCTGTGTGTTTGTGCCGACACTCATTGGGTCGGCCCCTTGCTGCGCTGCATCACAGAGGTCTTGTCTTACAGGTTTTCCTACACGCCCACACATAAACACACACACATGCTTTGACACAAACACCCACAGGGCGTGGAAAGCCTGGCTCTTTTAATAATGCTTTTCTGCTGCTTCCAGTCAGACTGCTGTTCTGTGTGCTCCCAGTAATGACAAGTATGTGTGATAAGTGTCCTTGCAGCTAAGGGTGTGTGTTCCCTCCGTCTGCTGTAGCCGTGCCTATCGTCACAGCGGCAGGCAACCATCTCTCTCTTGAACACACGTAACGCACTCAGGATGGCAGGGGAGTGTGTTCCTGAGGGTCCAGACCTGGGAGAGATGGGCGAGGAGGAACTGTGGGAACTGATTAACGACAACCGCCACCGGATCTCCTTGGGGGTGCGGCCGTGCATCTTGATCCCGTACCTGAGGCAGGCCAGGGTGCTCACCGAGATGGACGAGGACGAGATCCTCTCCTGCCACAACCTCACCAACCGCAGCATGAGAACCAGTGAGATTTCTAACTTCTTGGATTTTAAACACAGTTAAAAGCCTGTCCGTGGTGTTATGGAGGACGTAGTCTGCCTCAGTTTGTTCAGTAGAGGATGAGTGGATTGTGCTTTGTCTTCTTCTACTGCACCTGATTTGTTTACACTGACTGTTGAGTGTATTGCCAAGAGACAGAGGACACTTCAGCCACACTTCAGTACTAAGAACAAATATTTATTAGTAAAACCAACATGTTATCCTGCCTGAAAGAGTTGAAGTGTATTGGCCTGCTTATTACTTATTTATTTTATTTTATTTTTGATTGTGATTATTGTAGAGAAATATTGTCAGCCTGCTAATAAGAAATGTATAGAGGAAACATGAAGTCAATGACAACATTACATTACCCTCTACCATTTCCAGGCTATATGCTGGATCTGCTGAGCACCCAGGGGAGGAATGGTGCTGTGGCGTTGCTGGAGAGCCTGATGATCCACTACCCCACCCTGTACACACAAGTCACAGGACGCAAACCCAGCACGGAGCCTTCTAGATTCAGTGGTCAGTGGCTTTAAGTGTTCCTGCATTTTTAAGGAAATATTTGTCTCTTTCTTTCTCTTGCTTGATGTCTGACTTGCATTGCTTTCCTTGCAGGCCTGATAAAGTACTCCGAGCTGACAGAGTATCTGGTCCGAGCAGTAACGGGGATGCAGAAGGAACTCCAGGAGGCGCGTTGCGAGGCTAGCAAAAAAAGTGCACGCTGCGCCTCCCTGGAGTTGGAGATCAGGCAGATAATGGAGATGGAGGAGAAGTCCACATGCCTTCAGTCTGAAAATGAACGCATGCGGAGGCTCTTGTGCTCTTTGCAACATGATGTCACTAAGCTGAAGGACGAGAAGTGTGACTTGTACATGCGCTACACGGCAGCCATCGAGGAGAAATCAGCTGTGACCAAGCACCTCCATGACCTCAACCTGCAGGTCAGTGATCCTCCTCACTAAAGTTTCTCACCTTAAAAAGCTCAGAAATACATAGAATGAGTTTCTCCTCCCTGAAACACAAAACTGTGATCTCAGGGGAATGTCCTCAAAATGTCAGGGTCAAAGAACTGAAATGTGAGCATTGGAGCTAGATGTAAATGTAGAAGCTTATGCCATGTATGCCTCGGTAGCCTCTGTGAACATGTTGTGGAAACAGTTGTATTGTGTCTTTTGGGTCTCTGGAGGAAAGTCATTTTGGCTTGAGCTTAGAGACGGCAGATCTTTAGCAGAAGGCCTGGTGTTACAGTACAAACTGGTGTTGTGGAGTTTGAACAATTTTTACCTGTCACCAGTGTCCGAAATGGACTTTTTGACTCACCGGCTAAAGGGACAGATAGATGAAAACAATCCACTGGCCAAGCATATTTTTTACAGGCCAAAATAATAAATTGCCTTTTTCTGTCACATATGCATTTGTTTCAGTACATTTCATTACGTTAACAAGGTATTACGTTGAATACAAAATTAAGAGAACTTCAACCAATAATTCATTTGCATGTTTGTTTTGATTTTGATGTTAAAATGCAGCTAAGTTAAATTTAATTATATTTTTTATGTGTAAAAAGTAGCCGTTGTTGTGAGGTCCGAGGCTGGCGGTATGTGCTGTGTGTGTGTTTATGTTGTCAAAGTGACTTAATAACAACTGTGTGCTACACGAAACGTCATTTATCATCGCTGTTCCTTGTAATGTTAGCAGGGTATTTGTCTCTCAACTCGTCCCAAAATTCATTTTCATCCTCCCTGATCTTACTTTTTTCAGCCCCGGGATGATGGGACGTCCTTAAAGCTCGAGCCCTTAGAGGAGTTGTAGCATTTATTCGCCGATAAATCGCCTCAACTGTACACACACTACACCGCTACGTTCACAGCTGTAACGTTGTAACTTCATACTCTCCCTCTCTCTCTCACTCGGTGTGTGTGAGTCCAACTCCGACACAGAGAACAGAGGACAGAAGCAGCGTAAATGACACCAAAACGCAGTAAAGACTCTCAGTGTAACCAAGCTTATTCTTTTTCATTATATGACTATTTTGGTATGTTTGCCCGCCAGTGTGGCGGATAGCCTTTCGAGATTTATTTGCCAAACGGTATATCTACTCGCATTTGGCGCTTGTTGGGTGTTAATTTCGGACCCTGCCTGTCACGGAGGGTCTAACAATAGATGCTATTGAGTTGCATTATGGGAAGTGTGCAGGATCCGGTGTTTTTGGAGCCAGGATATCTCAGCCTGTGCTACATCTATTTTGACTGTTATTCTAATCATGTGGCTCAGTATGCAGTGATGAATGCCGTAACCCCAGAGGTGATACTGAACGTGGTAGCTGATGTTTTGTGTCAGTCATGGTTGTATTTTGGATCTATACCACAGATGCATTTTACCTGAGTAACATTGTATCAGTGTATCAACATTTTGTGCTGAATCAGTTATTTGATAAATCAATCAGTTGCAGTGGTTAGCATTGTCACCTCACAACAACAGGGTTGCAGGTTCGAATCCGGTTTAGGGCCCTTCTGTGTGGAGTTAGCATGTTTTCCCTGTGTTAGCGTGGGTTCTCTCTGGGTTCTCCGGCTTCCTCCCACAGTCCAAAGACATGCAGGTTAGGGTCATTGTTGACTCTAAATGTCCCGTTGGTGTGAATGTGGGCGTGAATGGTTGTCTGTCTCTATGTGTCAGCCCTGTGATAGTCTGGCGACCTGTCCTGTCCAGAGTGTACCCGGCCTTCACCCAATGTCAGCTGGGATCGGCTCCAACCCCCTCGCGACCCTGAATGGGAAAACGGTTACGGATAATGGATGGATGAATTAGACTGAAAGACTGAATGGCACCTATAAAGTCTGGTGTGGTTGGTTTGAACTAAGGTCCAATCATATTTAAGGGGTAATGAGGTAGCACCTGGGGTGGCCAATCAGATTTCAGGGGTGGCACCAAATGTGAGGATTTTCTGCTTTTCTCTTTTACTAGTGCAGTGCCCATCTGGAACGGGCCGATTGCTTGTCCCCCAGACGTTGTGCTTGCAGCGTTGTCAAGAACCGCGGTATGGCTGCTTGTACCCGCCATGTGTGAATTTGATTGGATGAGCGGTTCTTGAGATATACGAAGACAGTCATACATACATACACAGACAGACAGAGAATACTTCCTTTATAGTTAGATGATGCTGCTAAAGTGCAACCTATTGGCCAAATAGCACCAAATTTGTCATGGTCACTCAGACATCATAAATACACACATCCACCAGATGTGGCCTCATTAGCGCAAAAAAAGCGGATTCAGGAGATATGACATTTTTTGGAATATAAGCCCTGCCCACAGCATGTTAGCTAACTTTTAGGGCCGGCTATAGCAAAACTGTTTGGAACATCAAAAATCCCAAAAAGTAACTTTTTTCTGACTTGGTCCAGAGATGTTCTGTACCAAATTTGGTGATGATTGCTCAAAATGTGTAAACAAAAAATCAGATATGGACACAATTCAAAATGGTGGAAAATCAGTCCAGATAAAAATGGGTGTGGCTTATATGAGTAGATTCATCTGGACCTACAGAATCCCAGGAAAACAATTCCTTTTGTCTGAGAGTTACTTTTCCTAAGTTACAGGCCAAAATGTAAAGTTCATTGTTATAGCGCCACCATATGGTCAAATCACACCACATTCAACACTTCACTCCCTTGGATCTCCAGCAATACATCTGCCAAGAGTGATGTCAATCGGATGAGCGCTTCTTGAGATATGTGAGGGACATACAGACATACAGACAGACAGAGAGAGATTCTTGGCTTTATAGTTAGATATGAATTGTAAATCGCATACCTTTGGGGACTGTGGGACTGTCAGTGAGATAATACACATCATTTTAGGCCGTCATCTTGGGAACTGCATAAAACTATGATGTATTGGCAAAAAAAAGAGAGAAAGAGATACTAACCAATTCATTAAAAAAATTGGATAGTGGAAATAATCCTAGTTGCAGCCCCATCAGCATTGTTGTTCTTGTGTGCTGGCAGATGTATCAGCTGCAGACTGAGTTGCAGAAAGCACAAATGGAGAACGAGTTCCAGAAGCGGCGCTCGCTCAGGTGTGCCTCTCCTGCTGCGACGCCGCAACTGCAAGAAGAAGTCAGGAGTCTGCGCTGCCAGCTGGTGAAGGCGGAAAAACTGGACCCGGTGAGAATAATCACTTCATTATTCTGTTATTCACTGATTCATGTGGATTCAATACTATAGTAACAGCTTTCACACGTAATCTCTAGACAGTGAAAGAGTCCATAGCCACTTGTGTCTTCATGTTCACATCTCATCTGCTGTCACTGTCACTGTTGTGTCTCTGCCAGGCTCGTCAGGACATCCTGGCCCAGGACCTGGCTGAGGCCATAGACAGCCAGGTGGAGCTTGCAGAGCAGCTCAGGTGTTACAGAGAGGAGAACGAACAGCTGCTCAGAGAAAAGAAAGGGGTGTGTGTGTGTGTGTGTTTTTTTCTATTCTCATCATGGATCATGGAATGTCATGCAAATATTGCAGCCAAATATCTACTGTGTGATGAGAAGTGCCATTTTGATTATTCCACTGCTGCATGGTACCATGACGTGCAAAAGTATGGCGATCCATGCTCTGACCCCAGGACACACGTTGAGTGACATCCCCTCATTTGCATAATGAGGCAGAAATGCATAAAGAAATATAAAAAGAACTGTATAAAGAAAGAATACAGAAATAAACTAGAATGGCACTCGGAGAGCGCAGACCTACGCATGACTTTAAAAACAGATCACAGCTCCTAGCTGGCAGTACCGTGGGCCGTCAGTCTGTGGTCAGCTTATTATTAACACGGTTTGTTTTCGTGTAACGTATCGGCGGATGCCTCTCTCATTCAGCAGCCTTGTTATGTCTGTATAACGTTACACTATGTTGTCTCTCATCCCGTCATCTACCACTTTTTTCTTTCTCACCGCGGATGGCCAGCAGCTCCTGCACACACATCCATACACGTCTGCTCGAAGAAGGAGGTAGAATCATGCGTCATCAACACGTCATCAGTTACACTGCGCATGTGTTATACGCTGTGGTCTTAATGTTCTGGCTGATCGGAATCCGTAAAAAAAATCCTGAAACTGGATCATGATCCAGATCACCACCAAAATCTAATGGATTGTTCATTGTGCCACACCCCACCCCTCCAAAAGATTTCATTCAAATCCATTGCAGACTTTTGGAGAAATTCTGCTAACGGACAAACAGACAGACAGACAAACCAACAAACCAACAAACCAACGCCGGTGAAAACATAACCTCTTTCCTAGGCCTTCAGCCTTGGCGGAAGTAATGAGTTTGTGGAAATAAATAAGGGGTGAAGAGAAAATCGTGCATAAATAAATAAACAAATAAATAAATACAGATATTTAAAGATAAATATAATATAAATAAAAAGTAGATGGAAAATAAATAAATAGATAAAACATAAATGCAAAAATAAATATATAAATATATTTTAAAATGAATAAGAATAAATACATACATAAATAGAAGGGAAAATTAAACAGAAGAGTAAATAAATAAGGAAATTAATACAAAGATAAATAAATAAAGAAGCAAATTAAAACAGAAATATAAATTTTGTCACATTTTATCAATTAATTAATGGCTACATATATTTTTAATATTATTTTTATTGCATTTAATGACATATTTATTTATATATTGAGTCATTTACTTATTTATTCATTTATTTTCAGGTTCTGTCCTCCATACAAAGCCTTTGGCCAGAAGAAAACTTCTAATTGAAGCTATTTTCTGAGTCTGTTTAGTACTTAAAAAACATCTTCTAACATGAAAGCAAACAAATAGTAATACAATGATGTAAGTAAAAGTGAAGTGATAAGAAACTGTAAAATGATAATACTATATATACCACTACTATCTATGTCAGAGAACACAGACGTTCCCGTGAGGCTTAGTAGCGCGTTGACTCGCTCATCCATAATATGTCCCTAAAACACTTGAGGCCACATTAGTGTAACGTGTGTGCATCTTGTGTTCAGCTCCTGGATCAGAACGAGTGCCTGAGCCTCCAGGTGCAGCAGCTGACCCTGGACTGTAACACGCACCAGCAGAAGAGCACTGTGATCCACAACCAGATGAAAGAGCTGCAGGCAGAGAGAGCCCAAGTAAGGAACTGATAACAATCTCAAACCTTCTGGAAAACATTCATTCACTTTTCCGAGCAGTATTTTCTGTTTTTATGGCTCGCTTGGAACTGATCTTCCATCACACCATGTTGTTTGTTTTTCCTGTAGAAATGTCAAGCAGTCAGGTGTCAGCAGGGCTGTTGGGGGGAGTATCAAATATCAGCCAGCTCACTTACTGTCTGTAACTCCCTGTTGTGTGTGTGGGCGTGTAGTTATTTATGTCTCTTTGACATGGAACATTTATTAGGCTCTCCTTTACTGGAAACACTATTCCTTTTGTCATTGAGCAGTATTAAAGTGAAAGTACACAACTTACATAAGCATAGTGTTCTGCTGCATTACACCTGTTGATGATGACACGCAGTAATGGCTCATCTTAAAACGGTTTCTTACTCGTCTTATCAACATCACTGAGGCTTGTCCTCCGAGAGGAATGAAATGAATAATCTACCCACACACACTGACAACTGTCAGGTGGTCACGTAGCTGTCAGCTGCTCCACTGGAGCTGTGCAGTAACCAACAACATGTTTCTGCGGTACCTAGACCAGGGGGAGACATTGATAACATTCTTCTCAGAGGCTTTTTACATTTATACACTTTAGTGATGGGAATTCCATCTCTTTTTAGTGAGCCAGATCATTTGGCTCAGCTCACCAAGAAGAGCCGGCTCTTTCGGCTCCTAAACGACTCTTTGTTTTACAACTTCTGCCTTTTATAGTCCAGACAAATTTAGTGTAGTTTTGAGCTTTGATTAGTATGTGTGCACATATATCACTTAAATGATTCAATATAATTATACTAAACCTTAGAATTTCCTGAATACCATAACTTTACATGCTGCTTCGTTTCTGACTGTCACTCATCTTGTCTGCTATTCGCGCACCGCATTCCTCTCTCTTTCTCTCCTCTCCCTCCTGCTCTGTACCTGTACTGCACCCCCTGCCCCTCCCGCCCCTCCCTGCTTGATGGTATGATCCTTGTCTGTCATCACCTGATTGGCTGCACAGACGTCATTAACACAATATTCAGTCACAGGCAGAGAAGATCATCCTCTCATTCTGCCTTGAATTAATTAAAAAAAGAAAACGGCTCTCGGACGGGAGCCGGCTCTTTGAGCACACACACAACACATCACTAACACACTTGTTACTCTGTCACCGAAAGGTCTTAATACACGTTTCGATTTGCAGCCTTTCTTGTGATTGATTTCCCATTTTTCCATTAGAAATATTTTTGTATACAATTTTTCCTACATATATAAAAACGCTTTAACAATATTTTCTCATATTTTTTTCTCTTTTAAATTTGTAACTTTACTTGTTGGGTTGTGACATAGATGTCCTCCTCCTAATTAAATATGTTTAGAAAGCTCTTGCATTGATGACCAGGTGCAGGTGCTGATTACTGTCTCTACAGGAAATGCCTGTTTTTCTCTTTCACACTTGCCTGAGGGGGTTCTTGTAGACCAAAACGTTGCCATGAAAAGAGAAAAAGAGAAATAAACTTCTAGCCTAATTCGACTCCAAATAAAAAATAGACCTAGCAGACCTCCTTTGTACCAGTTAAGTATTTTTTGTCTTGCTCCTGAGTGTTTTTGCCTGGACGTGCGCATACTTGGTTTCTCTTCAGTAACCAACAACACAAGAGGGTGACAACTGTTGACAGCTCCGGGGTGTAATTAGTGGATCATACTTGCTGTAAGATTTGTGTCACACAGGATCTGCATGCGACTGTGGGGTTGGAATACCTTGTGTTTCATGCTTCTCGCTCTTCATTTAAAAAAATAAAATAAAATAAATCTGAAAATTACAGCTCTTAACTGGAAAGTCCTCCTAAATTTTAAAACAAGGCTACCAACACTTGAAATCCCCCATGTTGTATTCTATTCATCATGTTGGATTAAAGAATTAAGATGTATGGAATACAGAGTTAAGATCAAGATAGTACCTTTATCACACCACTACCACTTTTCCTTACAAGATATATTATGCAGCAATTTTGCCTCAAATTGCATCATTACATTTGGAATGTCACGTATGAGGTTTTCCATCATGAATTATAAACAGTGAAAGGCATGCATGGTTGCTGCTCCAAGTTTCTATCACGTATTGTTCCTGAGTTGTTGTGTTCACAAGAATGTGTCAAAAGATAGAAGCCACAGACGCCACATTGACAACATCCTGCATACCACAGGCATGGCAGGCCTGTCTAGTTTTCTTCTGTGTTTCGCGAGGCTGTGTTTTGTGTTAGAGTGAGTGCTCTGTCTCATGAAAAACTCACTTTTTCAGTGCTTGTGCACATACATTTGGGTATCTGGAGTGCCTACCAACCCACAAACTGTGAAATAAGACGACGTTGTCAGTTTTTAGTGGGCTTCATATACCACCCACGGCTTGAGAACTACCTTTCGCAAAGGTGCACCATATTTTGGACTTTTTCGGGAGGGGGTCTTAAAGAGACAGGCGCTAAAATGGAGCGTTTCAGACAGAGTGTGAATATAGGTATATTCAGACAGACAGGATGAGAAAAAAGTTTTTTTTTGTTTTTACATTAAAGCGTCTTCTAGTAGAAACCCAAAATACAAGTATGAACCTGATAAAGAGCATAATATGTCTCCCTTAAAGGTCCAATATCATGCTAATTTTCAGGTTCATACTTGTATTTTGTGTTTCTACTAGAACATGTTTACATGCTATAATATTCAAAAAACACTTTATTTTCCTCATACTGTTGGCTTGAATATGCCTGTATTTACCCTCTGTCTTAAACGCTCCGTTTTAGTGCATTTTGACAGAATTGCAATGGAATTGCGTTGCTAGGCAACAGCTTGGGTCCATATGTACTTCCTGTCAGCTGATGACATTCACATACACTGCAACCAGGAATAAACTGGGACGCATTTAGAATGTTTACATTTAAAACTGTGTAAAGGGTCTAAATATTGTATATTTGTGACATCACAAATGGACAGAAATCTTGACAGCTTGTTTCAAACGCACAGTTTCTGAATACGGGCTGTGTGTATTTCCCTGTGGATTGAGCCTTTCGATACTTTCACTGTGTTTATACAGGATTGAAGCCTGCTTTATAATAAAAAAAACAGGAAAATCTCATTTTTTATAATATGGGACCTTTAGTACTTCTTCATTTAACAATCCCTTACTGAGACATGTGCATATCCATGTTTTGAGTTACAGGTGGTTATCATGACATTGTGATTTCTACACGAGGCTTAAACTTGGATTGTGTTTACCTGCGTGAATGAGAAGCAAGACGTGCATGTGCTCAGTCCATTCTGTGTAAAATGAATATGTAAAGTAAATATGAACGATTCCCATGCTTCTAGGCGTACCTGTCACGAGACGAGGCCCAGTCCATGATCGCCCGGACCCTGGCTGAGAAGGACACCCTGAGGTGTCAGCTGATGGAGCTCCAAGAGCAGGTCTTCAGCCTGCAGGCCAAGCGCAGCCCCAGAGAACAACAACGGCGGAGTTGTGATGTAATTTGTCACACAAGCATATATTAGCATACACATGAATACAACACATACAGAAATAATCATGTTAATCTCTGTGTTTTTGTTAAAGGAGACAGGGGTGGACTGGGGGAGCCCAAGTTCCAGTTTTGAAGAATCCCCACCATCCCCACCCAGAATGCCCACTAGACGTAGACTTTGCCGCATGGATGCAGTCAATCCCATGTCAAGGAGTTCCTGCAATTTAGAGGTGTGTGTGTGTGTTCGTATGAGATCAGTCACAACTATGTAATTAGGGCTGGGTATTGAATAATTCTTTTTGGACAAGTGTCAAGTATTTTATTTTCTAATTTCTTAAAGTTCTTGTACAGCTGCTTGTGTTAAAGTGGCAGTCCTGGTTGATTTGGCGACACCTTGTTTACTGGTAGTAACATGAAACGTGGTTTAATACTGCAGGTCCCAGAATACTGGGGGCAGCAAAATAAACTATTGTTGTTTTTATAACGAAGAAAGGCAATAATTGGCCTTTTTCCATCATTCTGTGAACAACTGTGCATCTCATTTCTCTGGGCCAGAGAGCTCCATTGTTTCCACCCTTGTTGTACTGTAATTTATTTTGAGTCAATCCCACATATACTGTTGTTACTACTATATGCTTACCAAATGTGTGTGGTAATCCATGGTTTAAAATAGCCCTCCAACAAATACACTATTTAATCCTTTTTGAGTAACGATTGCGACAGTGCCCAGCTGTTTTATGAAATTAATAATTAGGCTTTTTCAAACTATACATTTTTGACCCAGCTTTATGTGTCCGCGGCAACAGCCGTGGCCAGAGGCTTTATGTTTATGGCTTGTTCGTCTGTCTGTACGTCCGTACTTTCGTGAATGCGATATCTCAGGAACGCCTTGAGGGAATTTCTTCAAACTTGGCACAAATGTCCACCCTGACTCAGAGATGACCTGATTATATTTTAGTGGTCAAAGGTCAAGGTCACTCTGACCTTACGTCCATCCCACTGTCGTGACAGCGATATCTCAGGAACACCTGGAGGGAATTGTATTACATCTGGCACAGATATCCACTTGGACTTTGAGGATGAACTGATAGTCAAAGGTCACTGTGACCTCACAAAGCACATTTTTATTTGTAGATTATTTGATAGTAGGAAGGCAGAGTAGGGAGGTTGGAAACTATTGAGTGCTAGCTTTGGTCTATTTGTGGGATTTGTTGACGATAAGGGCCAGTGTGTAACAATTACGGGGATCTATTGGCAGAAATGGAATATAATATTAACTAGAATGGCACTCGGAGAGCACAGACCTCCGCCAAGGTGTTTGACTTTAAAAACAGATCACAGCTCACAGCTGGCGGTACTGTGAGGTGGTCGGCTTATTATTAACACGGTGTGTTTCCATGTAACGTATCGGCGGATGCCTCTCTCATTCAGCAGCCTTGTTATGTCTGTATAACGTTGTCTCTCATCCCGTCATCTACCGCTTTGTTCTTTCTCACCGTGGACGGACAGCAGCTCCCGCGCACACATCCACACAAGTATCTCTCTGCTCTCAGAAGGAGGCGGGGCCATGCGTCATCAGTTACACTGTGCGTGTGTTACACCGAGAGGTCTTAATGCTGAATCGGAATTCTTAAAAACATTCCTGAATCCAGGTCATGAGCCGGATCGCCACCAAAATCTAATGGATTGTTCATTGTGCCACACTCCACCCCTACAAAGAATTTCATTCAAATATATCGCAAACTTTTGGAGTAATTCTGCTAACAGACAAACCATCAAACCAATGCCAGTGAAAACATGACCTCCTTGGAGGTGGTAATAAGTATGTTTTCTTTAGTGTAAAATCACCTGAAAGTAAGAATCGTTTTGTTGTGAATGAGCCGTTTATATCTACATAGGGAGTGGATCCTCTTCACAGAGACCGCCATGTTACACCGCTATGTTTCTACAGTAGCCCAGTAGCCCAGTTTCTACAGTAGCCCAGAACGGACAGAACGGACGTGTTAACTTTTCCTGCTTGGGCCGAAGTCGTTAACGTTACTCGCTCCACACCGCTTCACCACTCACTAACCGCATACACGCACACTCTAAGCACTCTACTCTTACAACAACTGGCTCTAGAGAGGGACATTTATGTTTTTGCGTCCGCCACCGTAGCAATCCTACACGCCTGGCACATGGGAGAAGTTACAATCTGCAACCTCACCGCTAGATACAGCCAGATCCTACATACTGTTCCTTTAAAGCAGCATTAAACAGGAATATATTAAGAAGTTGGACATATTTTGCATATACATAGAGTATAGGCTCCTGCATTTTTTACACTACACTACTACATTTTATATCTGCCTTTAACAGTCAGTATATTTTTTTGGACTGATCATTTTACCTGATTTAAAAAGTAAATAATTAATAATTATGTGTCCATGTGTATCTGTATGTATGTGTCCAGTGTGAAGATGCTGTGATAAATAGTGTCCGATCCCGAAATGCAGAGCCCCCCAGTCCAGAGTCTCTCCGCAGAAGGGAGGAAGCTCTTTATGCAGACAGCAGGTGTGTGTGTGTGTGTGTTTCTATGTTCATCCACAGTATGTGTCACTGTGAGTTCATGCTCCATTAGATTAATAGTTCCAACTGACAAGGCTGTTGGCAGGACACCCACCAGGAAGGACGACTTGAAGGTGTCATTGACCCCTGCATTCCTTTCTGTTAACATGACGGCATCCAGCTTCAAGTGGATTATCGATTTACAGGAATGAGAGGGGCTTAACTAGGATCTAATGTTACCAAGAGTCAATTACAGAAAGCATGAAAGCTGCAAGCAGACGGTGTTGGGAGCACTGTGAGAGCACACTGGGAATAGACTTTTTTGTATAGACTGACATTCCTCATTTCTTGTATTTCTACTCAAGAAAACTTTTGTATAGTCATGTTCAAAGTGCTGACAGAAGATTCATCTTTATCATTATGAGACTAAAATGAATCTTATCCACCACCAAACCAGTCTGCGGGTTGTACAATGGCAGTAAGCTCAGTATACAGTACATAACTCAGCATTATGTGTACACGTTTGTATGTGCAACAAAGTGACAGACAGAGAGAAATCTGATAGAGGTGTTCATGTTGCTGTTGTCTTCTTTTCTGTTGTAGCTCAGAAACAGTGGAGACTGAATCTCTCTTGGACGACTTTGTTTTTATCCCCAGTGGTATGTATAGAAAACTGTCTTTGTTTAAGTGTGTGTGTGTTTGTGTGGAGGGGGTTGGTGGGTTGGGGTTTGGCAGGACTTTCATTAGCTGTTGTTTAATGATGAACCCATGCCAGCGCTGTAAAGTGACACATTAACTCACACGCATTATTTCCGGGGAAACAACCCAATTGCCAAATCATTGAACAGCCTCTCTTTTGTTTAGAGGGGAGCGACAAGCAGACGCCCAGGCTTTCCTCTTCTAATGGCTCCAGCACTGATGGGTGAGACGGTCCGCTGGACCAACTTTGCTATAAATAAGGAGTTTCATATTACTAAGCATTTATGTGTGTAACATCTGGTGGAATCTAGCGGTGAGATTGAAGATCGCAACCTCTCTCGTGTGCCAGCCGTGGCCTATGTGAAAATGTGAATAGAGCTGCTGTAAGAGTAACGTAGGTCAGAGGAGAATAGAAGTGTGTAGAGTGTGTGTATATGTGGGACGTGAGTGGTGAAGCAAGAGAGAGAGAGCGGCGGCAGCGAATGTGTGTGAGGAACAAGTGAGCTATGGTGGAGCAGAAGACAGAGTTAGTTTAGCTTTGAGAATATCAAGTGAATGTACAGTGGAAGTTGCACTTGGACTCCGGTCCAAGCAGGAAAAGTTTGTCCGTTCTGGGCTACTGTGGCAGCCGGCTCCGTGGAGAGGACCCGCTCCCTATGTAGATATAAACGGCTCATTCTAACCATTGTTATTATCAGGTGATTATGAAAAACACTGGGTTTGAAACTTAGACTGTCTATAAGAAGTGGACGTAGTCACCATGATGTCACCCATTGGTTTGTGGACTGCCGCTCTGAAGCCTCGAATTAGACATTTTGGCAGTCGCCATCTTGGTTTCTGACCCTCGCCGCCTTGTTTTTTTGGAGCCAGAGATGACCATGTTTGGGTGAAAGGGTGGAGCTGGGGGGGGGATACGCATTACTACACCTCTATCCAGTCAATCACAAGGTAGCCACGCCCTAAATCACACCCTGCCTTATGGACTCTAAAGGCCCTGACACACCAAGCTGACGGTCGGACAGTCCGGGGCCGTCAGTTAGCTTTTGAGGTGTGTCCCCCACCGTCAGCTCTAGTCTGCCCGTGCCGGAGGCTTTTCGGCCGATTCAGTGTGTTGGAGCTCGTCGGTGAGAGAAATCACTCTGATTGTTGGTTCAGTTTAAATGAATCAGTGCACGAGAAGAGAAACGGATGTGAGGAAAGCAAGCAAAGCAAGCAAACGATTAAAGCCAAGAGAAAAAACAGCTCTTCCCATGTTTCATCTTCATCTCATCTGATCATTCCAAGACATGGATGATTTCACAGCGGCATGAACATCTGGAATGAAGCTAAGTGGTGAGTGAGAGTGGTGTGGAAATGGTCGACAAATGCTGCTTTGTTTCATGCACGTATCATAACAATGGCTTGTATATCCGCCGTTCTCAGTCTTCCAGTTTCCCCTTTTGGGTGTTGAGAGTTATTTCCTTTCACGCATGAGCAGAACGTACGTGCTAACTGGCCGTTGGCTGTCGTCTTTGCGATATGTTCAAATGCAACTTGTCGGCCAAGACAAAGGCGACTAGAAGCGGCGCAACAGACGGCCTTCATCACTGCTAGTTCTGTGATGTCTGCTTGGTGTGTCTGGGTCTTAAATAGGACCATAATTTACTAAATGAACATCATGCTGTATTGATTAAGACTTGAAACTATCGATTGAGACCATAAACTTGGGTTTACATTGTTTACTGAGGTAATAAATCAATTGAGAAGTAGGCTCATTTTCTCACAGACTTCTATACAATCAGACTTCTTTCAGCAACCAGAGGAGTCGCCCCCTGCTGGCTATTAGAGAGAATGCAAGTTTAAGGCACTTCAGCGTTGGCTTCACTTCTCAGACCCGGAGGCCACGTCCACTTCTTTTATACTGTCTATGGTTTGAAATGAAACAATGACTGAGGTTCAAGTGCTGACTCTCAAATTTAAAAGAGTACTTGCACCAATTTAGCTTCATTTCAAATCCGATGTGCTAAAGTACTGAGCCACTAACTCCTAAAAATGTATCACGGTCCTACAACTTACAGACCACACTGGGTATAGCTGTTTATACTGTATAGTCTAGAATAGAAAGGATTTTCTCTGTTCTCAATGAGAACATTTTTCTGTTCAATAAAAGGAAAATATGATCCTTACAATAATAAAAATGTTTGATTTCCTCCTCTCCTCATTACTCTCTCACCAGCATGTCCAGAACCTCAATCCCTCCCTTCCTGATGCGTTCTCGTCAGAAAGCAATTCGCGTCAACGGCCGTGTTCTCAGCATCTCCCTCCAGGGGGAGGCGCTGCTCGGACAGCTGGCGGTGGTGGGAGGCAATAAGACCGGAGTGTTTGTGCACCAGGTGACAGAAGGGACCGCTGCCCATACTGTCGGCATCAGCCCCGGGGCACAGATAGTGGAGGTGGGTTTAAGGGCCTTTCTGAACTCTAATCATTCTTCCTACTGTGAAGGTGTTTCTCATAATGCTGTGGTTCTGTAGGTGAAGTACGAGCAGAACCAGAAGGCTCTGAGGATGGTGCTGGAAGATTCCACTCTAGAGGAAGCTATGTGGGCTCTTGGCCAGGTCACAGGGCTCTGTCACCTCTCCCTCCGGCCCAGGCAAGATGGTATGTCCCACAGCATGTACATAAAACACTTTGAGCCCCTTGTAACCAAGCTGGTAAGTCTCATCACAAATCATTTCTATACATTTTACTAAAAATGTTGCATCCCACTCTAAAACATATCTCCATTC